>DWJZ01004949.1:0-14708 GCA_018249125.1 Asbolis capucinus
ATATCGGACTGATTTCGCTACCGTCCGTCTGTCCTAACGTCACATTTTTCTGTTTCATTAACTTTTTCTTTATAGACAATTTTTTTCTTTTCAAACTGAAATCTAGTACAACTAGTACGCATATAATTATGTACTTACTAAGCTGTTTCCAGTGAATTTGTTCGCGTGGTTGTTTTCATTTTCAGACGGATCAAAACTTTAAAATTGCTGGAGGTAATGTTTATTTATTTCATATCAAGTTAATTTAATTCATAAATTTTTATTCGATGACGATAAATTTTCATTCCCTATTGCATTTAACGCTTTATTGTGATAAAACCTAGCTTATATTTTACTGTAGTTTCAGTGTATCTTTGTACTTATTTTCATCAAAATCGGCTCAGTAGTTTAGTGATTAAGGCTAACAGAGAGACAAGCAGAATTACTTTTCTATTTAGTGTATTAGTAAATAATGTAGCTGTTATAAAGACACATAAAAAATAAAGCAATTAAAAATTATACCTTTTTTACGTTATTTATTGTAACAAACTTGAAGTTAAAAAAAAATATTATACCTAAAAAGTTTATTATACCTACAAAAACTAAAAAAAAATCACGTTTACAAACTAACATTAATGAACCCCCTGTGTGTGGTTCCCACTCTAACTTCACTATTTTTTTTGTATTCCAAAGGACAATTTACTACATTTTTCATAGCAGATATAATGGCAACGGACTAAGGAGTTATAATTACAGGTACAAGGTATCATTATCTACCAATTATGAATGAGTTGGCGCGAAAGAAAATAATCACGATTTATTGAGCCATTATTGGATTTACTTGGAATAACTATAGTACAGTACAGTAACTATAGTACATAACTATAGTAAAATGGACGACCCAAATGTAAGTATGAGACTAAAATGTATTCGTAAATATCATTGTAACTTATAACTGTCGCACCAGTGGACTGGGCGCTCACAATGTGAGAGGTACAGGCGATACTCAACCACACTGGCCAAGTGTGGAATTGGTCGTAGTACTGCCATATTAACGCCAAACAAACATATTTCTTGCTTTATTTTTATTTTATTCATAGTATTTTGATTTGGGACTACAATATTATATACATTAAATTACAGTTATACTGGCAGCTATTTTGAATAGGGACTGTGTGGCGATGTATGAATGAATGAATGGATTGAATCGTAAGATCTAGTTCTGTCTATTTTATCTACTGATTTTAGGAATATGAATAAATTAATGAACGTTTTATACGTTCATAGCTATTTTGAATAGGGACTGTGTGGCGATGTATGAATGAATGAATGGATAGAATCGTAAGATTAGTTCTGTCTATTTTTTCTACTGATTTTAGGAATATGAATAAATTAATGAACGTTTCATACGTTCATAGCTATTTTGAATAGGGACTGTGTGGCGATGTATGAATGAATGAATGGATAGAATCGTAAGATTTAGTTGTGTCTATTTTATCTACTGATTTTAGGAATATGAATAAAGTAAAGCATATAAAACGTTCACGTTCACATTCGGAGAGTTGTTTCCATTGTAGACGATCGAAACAGTTAATCAAAGCATCAGAGGGCCCGTGAATGCGTAGGTTCCAATTGTTATTGTTAGATAGCACTTGTTGAGGCCTTCATGCCTTCGACACGGCTCGGTAAACAAAAAACTTCCGATACTAAGTCACTAATTCGTCCACCAATCCGCATTGGAGCATCGTGGTGGAGTGTCCTCTTCGCTTCCTCACTATAAGTTAAGACCTATGTATGCTCAGTAGGAGATGGTGAAATACTAAAAACCAATATTAAAAATATACCTTAAAAGAAAGGATTTATAGACCAGGAGTGTGTATAATTTTATTGTACTATTATCATGAGACCTACGGTTTAGGCTGTAGTGCATTTTTTTATATAAGCTATAGAAGAGAATTGCACTATGTAGTCAGTTACCTTCAGCAAATAATTTTTCCAATTATGTTCCCAATTTTTAATTATTTGTAAAATGTATCTTTAATAATGGGGTGAAAAGAAAAAAAAACTATTAAATTTTTGATAGATTTTGTATTTTTAGTAACAACTAATCAATATTTTAATCATAAATAGATATCTACTGCTAATGTACAACCAATATCATTAAAATAATGCGTCACCTTATAGCGGTCACTGGACGAAATATAATTTCAAAAAGGTACATTCACTATACAATAATAGGATTTGAGATTCAGATAAGTTCAGCTGATTTCAATTGTACTGTTATATCTAAAATTAACAATTAAAATACTAAATTCACATAAATAACTTAAAAAAAAATCAAATACACATTAATTATTTACATGCATAAAATTATTTTGCATTGGCAATTTGATTAAGGCGAAGATCTGCTAAAACCTGATAATATTGTCATTACTAAAAAAAATTCATGGCACTCAATCAATTTAGATATCGAAACACTGGTTTGATTTTTAAAATTATGTTAAAATACTTTATCACATTGTATTTTCGCTAAAATGGCTTTAAAACAGTCATGGTTATAACTACAAATAAAACGGTTCAGTCTTTTTAATCCGACATATTAAACGTTGTCCAAAATTTACTCAGAACGAGCTACGTTTCAAGGAAACCGACAATTTCAGATTTTAGTCCCAACCAATCCATACAAAACCCAAAAAAATTGGGCAATATACCTACATAATACCTGTTTTAAAATTCGCCGATAACCTTACATCGGAACACAGAAAATTAAATCTTATTTTACTTTAAAATAAACTTTAAAGTAAAATAAAAAAATTAAGCTTAATACATTATTTAATAAATATCTTACTCAAAATACATTTAATACATTTAGTTGAGTTACTTGCCGTTCGTATTTTACATGGTGAAGTTTCATTAACTATTACCAATACTTATGTTAGGTACATTATTTTATATCACATATGATATATCATTCACGTTGATATACATTTATAAATAAAGCTTCTTTTTTAAATAGCAAACTGTCGAATGGAAATGTCAGATATTAATACAAAAAGGAGTTAAAGTTATGGAATGTTCGTCAATTATGGAAAATGATATACACAATCCGATGACATTTTGCTTTTTATCTGTATATCTTAGCAATACACGGAATGTACTTATTACTGACAGCGTCAGAAAACTGAGCAAAATATTTCTCACGGACAAAATATCGTCGTGTGAAAGGACCTTAATAGTTTTCGTGGAGGTTGTTAGTACAGGAGCTACATTTTTTTTGTGATTCATGAATATTTTCCAAATCAACAGTTTGCGATACTAACTTACTAAAATATAAGTAAAAAACGTAGCATAACACATGCTTTCGAATACCTAATGGACTGTTACGAATGTTCGAAGTGTCAAGTGCTTCTACGTGGTACTTTATCTTGGAATATCTGACACAGCACTACAAGCACACAATATTATACATATAATACTGATTATTTAATTCATTTAATATTTAATTAAAATTCTCGAGAGCGTTTATCTCGTAATGTTGGACACTTTTACGATGGCGCTACTTATTCAATGATAAGGCCCCGACACAACCTCGAGTCCCGATCTCCCAAGAAGACACTTTATGCAAATACATTTAAGCACCAATTTCCATTAAACCGGCTCAATAATTAATATAGAAATATAATTACAAGATAATTTCGCTCTTGAGTCTCAAAACAGTAAATGCGACCGTGCGCCCGATGCGGATGTCTATAAAACAGCGTGAATTTTTAATTTAAATTATTACTTGCTATACAGTCACGTATAACGTTTTATTAAAAAAATAATTAACCTTTGAAATGATATTAGGAAATACCACTTAAAGTATTGTCAAGGAATCACACGCTCAGGTGCGATCTACGCAAAGCGCGATAAGATAAATAAATAATTTATACACCTGACCGCGTAAGGATACCAACAAGCCCAATTCCAATAGTATTCGAGGGATGACAGCCTCACAATTATAAATCGTCGTAAAACTGGTCTCATTAGTGTCCCGACGACAGCGTACACAAAAAATAACTTTACTAGATCACATGTTCGCACTTAATAGCCAAATAAATTAACCGGACGAGTAACCGCTTATTTCAATTTCACGCCGGATCAATTATAAGTGTAGAAAGAAGAAATAAACAGCGATACAGAACTATTTACATAAGTCAAAATGAGTAACGATTTCGACAACTCCGATTGAAGAAAAAGTGAAGCGATTATATACACCGTCTGTTATCTGCCTCCGAATACTTTTAAACTGGTCCATCGAGGCCCACTCACAACCATTCAACACTTAAAGTTTCTCTCTTCGATCACACTAGTGTACAGTGTACACTTCATGGGAGTCCACCTATAAACACGTATGTACCACTTTTTGTGTGCTACATAGCTGGCACTTGACTTCGCAACACCAATGGAAGGTGCAGTTACATCGTTCTACTACGAACATAGTCTCGGTCCTGTAGCCACGGCCGCAACACATGAGGTCGCAGCCATCAACACCGATGCTGGTGTCGTTACAGGCCCGCCCGTGCGTACCGGGGATGCCGAGCCGTGGGTTCTTTTCGCAGAAACCCGGCGACGGTTCTAGATACACGAGGTCCTTAGCACCCGGAGATTTGTGATCGGGGTTGTGCGGTCGGAGTTGGAAACGATATCGATCTCTCCGGGGCACCCTGTGCGGAGCAGCATCGTTTCGTTGCACGGGCGCTTCCAGGTCGGTGTTGGGCATCATAACTCGTGAGGCCCCATCGAAACGATCCTTCAACGCGTCACCTATTGAACGGAAGCTCGGCAGTCTCATCCAGCAGGTCTTCACTGTGCACGAACCGGACATGCCATGACACTTGCACTCTTGCCGCATCTCAGTCTGGACATGCTGCGAAAAAAAAAGACATGTAAACTCAGACGTCTGTTAATTTATTCGATCGCGCGAGGAGGTCTATAATGATGTCCAAATATCTTTAAATTCCTGCGATAAGCACCGATATAGGTGATCGATGATCTTTAAGGAGCACTCCATCGATCGAATCTTACGATCGAGCAAATTGTTACAAATCGTGAGGAGGTGGGCTGGTCGTCACCGCGCGTGGACAGATCATAAATCATATTCTCGGGACATTTATCATTCTTAGAAGGTAGATAAATGACGCGAGGATGGAGACAGTAAATATTTTCCTATCCTCAGGCGCAGCCGCTTCGTAGAAAGTGGTCGACGGTATTTTTTTCATTCAGATGTAGATGGCCGAATGTGTTGCGTGGCGTGGTGACCAAATATGTGTAAAACAATCGATGGAATGCTGTGAATATTCATCAGGTGGACACCCAGTGCGTCTGTCGTGACAGGAATTAAGTGCGTCGGTTAATGACGCGTTTGGGTGGCTCGGGGCGCCCGTCGTCCCTTTTTGATGAATTTTAGGAAGGAATGGACAGTGGGTATGCAAATGTGGGTGTGCGGTGGGAGGGAGATGCGCGAGCGCAACGAATGGGTGCCTGTTGCGCAGTCGTCGCGCGATGGGCCGAGCCGGCTGACGCATAATTAATTTTAGACTTAAGCGACATGTCAAGTGGTTGACAATCGATCGACACCCGTAATGGTAATGTAAACACGGAACGATGACATGTCCGTCGGTAGCTCGATTGTTTTATTTAATGGATGTTTATAGCGCGCAGTCAAGTGGTGATTGGATGAGGTGAGGACGTGAGTTGCCAATGATTGAGCGATCGGGGCTCCTTGAGTGTGAGGCAAGTAAGCAATGCTGGTGGCTGGGTGAATGCTTCTCACGTGAGGCACGCATGCTTAGAATATGTGCTGTATTTATTTATATCTAGATAATAAGTGCCGTGCATACTTAATTTTGTTTAAATCAATTTTATATAATTTTTCGAACTGTATTTTTTAGATTTTGATCAGAATATCCCCATCTTAGCTTCCATGGATAGAAGTTGATAATTGACCACTCTCCAGTACGACTTATGCAACTTCGGTCCACTCAGGTCCTTCCCTATAAGTATTCCATGTACCTATAATCCTAAAGTTCTTTCAAAAGAGTTGTAAACATATTGTTATTAAATACTAACAGCTACAGACTATTGATTATAGAAAACGACTTAAGTAATTCAAGGTTGGCAGACGATTTTCTAATTCTTTTTTTTATGGGATAAGCAGGCAAATGAGTAGACGGGTAGATCACCACTGTTCATGGATATAAACAACATCAAATTGGGGACTAAATTCAATCAAAACACCTACCGCTCGTCCAGCCTCATTATTATGCAGATTCATTTTCTCCCGAAGCGTCTTCCCTCGCTCGCCGGTATCCACAAACTCCCTGCTGAATCTGAAGCCAAAGCCGATATTGTCACTGCATCCCCCCCACTTCCAGACGCGGACGTTGGCAGCAGTCGCAGCGCGGGAGCGGTGGGGGGAGCGGTCGACGTGAGAATAGTCACAAGTGCAGGATTCGATGGATCCCTCGGCGCAGGCGCGGGAGACTGCGTGTGTCACTCCCGCGCTGGTTATCGCGTATATGAAGGCTGTTTCGCGGCAACCTGCGACAAACAATCAAAAATTCAATCAATCATCATAATTGCAACCCATAATTGTCTCACTACTTTGCTCGGGTCTCCTCCACTCACAATGTGAGGGGTACAGGCTATGGTCCACCACGCTCGCCAAGGACTGGCTTCACATACCATTGAGATTTTTTTGGAGAAATCATTTTAGCCCTTACAGCAAAGTATTGAGCACAACTCGTTAAATTATGCTCAATCGATATAGTTATCGAGTAGGTGACAAATATTTGATATATCGATATCGATATTAATAACCCTATAAATAATATGAGCCACAAAACTTTAATTACATTTAGTATTTGTCTTTTTATTAAGTCATATTTTATACCGGGATGTCAAAACCTCTGAATTACTGGTTTGATATTGAAGTACAAAGCCTTACTTGGTGTACATTCGTATTGTTCTTTTGAGGTATTAGGTTTTTTTATTTAAATAACATCTATGCCGAATTGAAGCTTAGTATTAAGGATGTCTGTGGGCACTTACAGACAAACAAATAGACTGATGAACAGGAGGACAGACGAATTGACGGGCAGAAGGACAGAACGAATGACAGACGGACAGAAGTACTGACGAATGGCCGGCCTGATGGACGAAACTTTAAGGGTTCAGTATTTCTACGGTACCCTAGAAATCATCAATCACTACACTTAATGGTGTTTTTAACATCTGACGTAGTGATGTACCTAACTATTAAGTGATGTCGACCTTCACTAATATTTTTGTTATGATAAACCCTCCCAGTGTTTTGAATAAGTCCATAAAACATATTTGGTATTCGTAATTAATTCATCCCAATAACAGAGGGCACACATTTTAATCAAACTTTATTAATGCTTAGGGGAAAAATAATAAAAAAATCCTAATACAATGATATCCTCATATGAGAGGTATTAAAATATTTGACTTCATCGACATCGACAAAGGGACCTCAATATTGTTTTACGGACATTATTGGTTTATTTATAGATTCTAAGTCAATTTTGTATTAGAGTTGTATACTCGAAAACGTTTAAATCGATTAATTTTGTTACGTCAAAGCGATCATCATTAAGAGCCCAGATCCCAACAGTGGGACAGTTATGAGTTGCCAATATAATAAAATTTCCATGTAATACTTGTCAAATCTCGCATATTCTGTAAGCGTACATAAATCGATCCTTTCGTCCCGTATCGAATACTATAAATAATGAATGGCTCGGCATTAGAATCAAATACTCATAAAATACAATTAAAAGAGAGAGGGTATATCTCGACGATTGAAAATAAAAGAAGTGCCTCTTACCTACCCGAGAGATTATAAATTTGATCATTACAAGTGGTACTGGCGTGCGCGTCGAATCGGTACGTTAATATCGATTTAATAACTCGCGTTTAACCGATTAATCGATATCGATCTTTGTCTATTCAAACACTAAAACAAATGATCATATTATAAAAATGTGTGTAATTTATACAATTAAAAAAAAACTAGTACATTTAAAAAAAAAAAAAACTGTGTAACTCTGTTTAATTTGCATTAATTAAGTAAAACGGGTAAAGATTCCTCTGTGTCGTGTTAGACATTATCTCATTATTAATATGTGCCTGGACATTGTAATTTTACGGCATAACGTATATTAATAACTTGGCTATTATATGCATGACTCTGAGTCATTAAAAGCTCGGCTTAAGCTCCGTCAAGGTTGTGATGGAATTCCACGGAGGACATAAACTGAATGTGCCTTGCCTTACCATGAGTGTCAATAACTTCTAAGTGCAAAGAAAAAAGTAAAAAAAAAATATTCCAATAATTCCCGCATTCTTTAATTTTTTCTAGTTCACAAAAACACTTTTCTTAAATTGAATATACTATCTGATTACTTACTCGTAAGTATATATATTTTTTTCAAATTAACATTAATTCCCGCATTTTTCAAATAATTCTAGTTAGGAGGTCGCAAAACAACCAGACTAAACCGCATAAACACTATCTTTTATCTGCAAACCATTGATAATTTTCTTATGAACGGAGACTACAAATGTTTTAATTAAAAGCAACGTCCATATAAAACCAGAAAAAATTGTCTAGTACTGTGTGAAAAGACTTAAGAATGCTACGAACATTCTGGTCCGTATAAAAGTATGATGTGCTTCATCTCAGTCTAATGCCATTCATTTCTGATTACATTGCATTCGTACGCTCTTGGTGGGCTTCCGGCCACCTCACACGACCCTATAAAACAGAATCGGAAAGGCCCTGCATGTAAAAATAATAATGAACATGTATTTGTTGTTATTTTTAATAATAATGTGGAACGAGCCGAACCGAGCCCGTCGTTATTAAGGGCTCAATAAGCAAATGAAATCATTTTTTATTGAGTTGTCATCGTACAGATATAAATTACAGCAACTCGCTCCGGACTCGCTCTTTTTGCTCCCCTTTGGGATGTTACACAAAAGTATTTTATTCAGCAATTACTTGAGACGTTCCACTGGGAATTTTAATGTCAATTTTGCCATCTTTCAATGCTCAGACGAAATTAATTCAAGGTACGGAATAAGATCTGTCGCGGTGGCATTCGTCTTCGTAATGACTTCGTAACGATCGCCCGCATTCGCTTAACAAATAGGCGGTTGCCAATTAAATGTAGCGTAAAAAATACTTGTTAATATAACTTTCGATTAATCTGGTTTAGCATAAGTGGGTTATGGCGGCGTGGGATAGCGGCGTCTTTGCTAATTATATTAGACACGTAGTTTTATGGATGTCAGATATGTACGTGCTATGACTCAGAACAGGGAATCGAACTGCGGGGAGTCGTAACCAGGTGGCTTCACACGTGCTTGTAACTAAGATGACTCACTACACATGTCATACTTAATGAAAAAGGTTTTAATTTTAATTTCCGTTAAATACATATTTAGATGCTCACAGACTCCTTAAACCTGTATAGGAAATGAGAGAATTAATATTATTTTTGCTTGTTTTTGGTCGTGTGAGGTACACCACTAATCTCTTTATCTTTTCATATTTTATAGTTTTTATTACTCAAAAAGTACAGTACGTTAACCGGACCCCGACAGATATTAATTACCTGCTGAGATTTTACGTAACCAACAGCTACCCAATTTACTATTTTCCTATAAAATTAGTCACAACAGATCATAATTGATACAGGCACTAATTAGAGGTAAAGTGATTATTAATTTATTCCATCTGTCTAAAATATACATGATGATCATTTTAATGACCATTCCTTTGTTCCGTTCTAATAACGGACGAAATATTTATGATACAATACTATAAATAATTCAGTAATTTATTACGCAGTCGAGCTTGCCCATCGATTTTCTTGGACAAAGCGGATTGTCGCGTTTTGCGAATAAATTGCGACGTAGAAAAATTATGACAGATGTAAGAAGGCTCCGATCTCGCGTTAAATTAGTCACAGTATGAAAATGCAAATATACCATGGTATTAGCCTGGGTCTATTTAAATTTCCAAATATTATTGATACTGAAATCTATCTGGTTTTTGCCACAAACGGTCAACTAAGGAAATAACGTCAATCCCAATTGTTTTCCGAGGTACACCAATAAGAATTCGTGGAGTTCATGGTCAACCAAGTGACGATAGATATATGGGATTCGAGGCCTCTGACGGCGATTAACAACTCTTATCTTACCATAAAAACTGAGATCTACGGCTATCTATATTGGCGTTCACCCGCCCTCCTGGTATTACTGACCTCATCAGGATTTTGAGACTAAAATTTTATCTGTCACCGTTCACGCCAAAATTGGAATTACATACAATACCAAAAAACAGACATCACATTTATCGGTACAAAATGTCATTCCCATACATTTTTAAACCAGGCGTTTGGCGTGAACGATAACAGAAAAGATGTCTCTCTGATCACAACGATCAACAAAAACCTACCTATAAAATCTACACAACGGTATATCGACCTTAACTCGAAGCGTTCGTAATTAAGGCCCGCGATTATTTTATTGAGGCGATTCCACCACATCATGCACAGTCAAATAAGAACAAACATGAGTAATGTGAATCTATAAAAGTAAATTATTATTATAACTGATAATAAAGTGCTGTCGGTGGATTATCTGTGCAGATAATAAATGGTCCCGAAGTCCGTTTACAACTCGAGCACTGACCAGTAATTCTACACGAGGATTGGCGATTAAGGCGAGGCACTGAGGATTTTTAAAAGTCAAAACCTCCTAACTATAGATCATCACTCGGAGACAAATGTCTTTTCTGTTATCGTTCACGCCATACGCTAATTAAAAAATGCTTGAGAATGACATTTGGCACAGATTAATATGGGCTCTGTTTTTCCTCAATAAATATAATTCTCATACATTTTTTAATTACCGCTTGGCGTGAACGAGAACACTAAAGACATTTGACTAGGGACGCTGCACTTCTTTTTAAACAGACGCCATATTCTGCACCAGATGTACATTCCCATACATTTTTGAACTAGCGTTTGGCGTGAAAGATAACAGAAAAGACGTTCATATCAAAGCCCTGAGCCATCGCATTAAATAAAATTTAATCACTGTTGACATTTGATGAACACCTGGCCGGCGAGAAAAACCATTAAATAACTATATTAATACACTAATTAAATATGTTCCCGTCCGCATTAAGTCATCAGAGGTGTTTCGATGAGATTAATTTGAAGGATTGAATTATGAGTGATTCGCGATGCGTCTCTTGTATATTATTTATGGTATCGCGTTATTCAAATTTGATGAGATGTGATTATTCAAAACATTCATAAATCACTCCGGTTTACAATACGGTGTTTGGCCGGTTTCGAAAACGTCCTATCAGTGCCACGATGAAGGCATATATTTGTGTATAAACTGTCTTTTATGAGAACATAATGGTGTTTTATCTCGAGGTACAAACGTTATTATATTAATGTGATTTATTATAATTTCATTCTGTTTTATCTTAGGTGCTGGTTAAACATTTAAGTAAAATTAAACTGTTTGGTATTTTTGGTTTAATAATTGTTAATAATTATGACTTTAAGAGTCAAACTAGAAGCGAAGTAAACCGATTTCTTTTCTTCATAAATCTATAAGTGGTTCTCGTAATAAAACAATGGCACACTTGTCTCCAGCCGTTAGTGAGCAGAAACAGTTGAATAGAGACATAATTTCGCTTTATAGCCGCATCGAGAAGGCAATAAAAGCAATAATTCATTTTCGTTATGCCGTGTACGGGTGATAATTTCACATTGAATCACCGTCCGGAGGCTGCTAGGCGACAATTCAGAATTACGTCGCTCATATATCACTCATTGTGAGTGACACAAAGCGCTCGGGGCTACCACTGGCTACCACCACTCACCCATTCACACAACTAACAAAGACATTTGTTTTCAAACTACAGAAAAAAGCACCGAAAATAATTCGTTGCTGAGCGAGCCGTCAATAACCAATAAAAACTCGATCTTGAATTTCGAACGAACGAATCGATGAGTAAAAATGACAGCTTATTCGCGGTCATCGGAGCGATATCGGTGTGTCGTGGTTCTTTTTCAGTTTCACAAATCGTTTGTATCTCCAAAACAATTCAAACGCCACAAAACCCAAAACGCTTATCTAATTGAGCATTAAATATTTCGTCGAGGACATTTTATATGCGTTTTATTTTCGGTTAGGATCGTTTTATACATTTAATCCACCCACGTCGTTGGAATCTGGAGGCAGAGGCACGAAACCTTCAAAACAGGAAATATTTGAGAAAGGTCGTTTTATTAGCCGAGTTACCTGCCATTAGGAGTCGAGATAGGTGTAAACGTGGCTTCCGTGGAGCGTGTACGATTACAGTCACATCGCTAAACTACACCGCAGGAGGCCTCTCAGCGGGGCCCCCGGGCCATATATTTTTCTATTCTCGGGTCAACAATGACCCGTCGGATAAAGCCGGACTATTGTGCCGTTGTCATCATTTGTGTTAATACGATCCTTGAGGTTTACACCACAAAGAAGTGAAAATGTCGCGTCAATACGTCAATGGCGTGTCGACGTGTATATTAGTAGTTATTCGTGTTCCATCAGGGGGGCCTTTATGTACCCGGAGTGTAATTATGGCGAGATGTTCCTATTCAGATTAGTCTTGATGAACTGTGGCGATTCGAAAATCATATTTACGATATTTTTTTTCTTTATTAAGAAGTGTAGGGACGGGCACCCGCCGCGATCGTTCGTTTTTATGCGTTTCTCAAATGAGCGTAATTGCAATGTATTAAAAAGTTTATCGGCAGATATTTGCAGCCGGTCTGTAATATGCGTCCGTGATTCGCCCGCCCTGCTTGCCCTTAATAAAGTAATATGCTCTAAATGCACACGCATATAACATAAATTTTGTAATGTGTTTTGCTCTTTTTATCGAGTGAGATTATTACGATGGTGGTCCGTGGACTCCCCGTGCTATATCTGGCTTTTAATTTAAAAAAATGGTACCCATTCAGTTCTGTGTTTTATTATCGCTGGAATAAAATATCAATATTTATATTTGCTCTAGGCGTTTCGATTCACGACTGTCTGAGATGTAATTATTTTATTGGTTGGCCCCGCTGGTCGGTGTGGTTTCAAAAAAATACTATAAAAAAATATTTCTTTGATTAACTGGGTGTTCCGCATACATTAATTAAAAATACTTTCGTTACTCATATATTTAGAATAATATAAATAGAACGTAAAATTAAAGCAACATGCAAAGAATTGCTCAGAAGAAGTTGATATATTACAGATTCGATGTTTAAGTCAGAAATAAATACAAAGAACACACACACAACCATTCTCACACACCCACACATGTACATGCACGGAAGTTTCTCATTTACAGCAGCATACTTCTATATTTTGTCGTAAGAAATACAGAAAAAATTACAGTTAGACGGTTTTGTAACAATTCCAAGGGATCTGTAAAAGTCATCTAACTGAGTAATTACTAGTTTCACGTGTAACAAACTTTATCGCCTTAATTGGTTCTGTCTCAGCAATTTACGTTTCTACTTACATAAATATTACGGAGCTAATCGTTTCGAAAATGATGCTCTTGATTTACCTGTTCGTTCACGCATGGGTTCAGTTTTTATTGGTAGTAAATGGAGCGCTTATAGTCCCGTGGCTTACATATATAGTGAGTGATTGGTTGAATGAAGCATGATGGAATGTAGGTGATCGCTAGTGGTAAAAATAGCGGTGTATTTGATTTAATAGGTAATAGAGCTATTCTCAGCGTGCAACAAAACATTTGGGATCACTAAAATTCGCTGAATAATTGATATGTACCAATTGTAGTTTGTCAATAGATGTTATAATTTATTTGTACCTATTGTAGTTAGTTAGTTTTCAATAGATGGCGGTGTTACTAACGATGAAAGTCTTAATAAAAGGTGGTAAATCTTAAACCATAAATCGTTGACAAAACCACAGTAGAAAACTATAAAATTTTATAGAATTGACTAATTAAATGTCAGCTTCCGACAAAACAAGTTTTTAATCTGCATTCATGTTATATAAACACATAAATCTAATTACGATTAAATAATTAAATATGTTGATTGATTCGTTTCTAACATTATATTAAATGTCTGAGGGCCTCTGAAGGTATCTCTTAGGGCCCCTGAAAGTACCCTTAAGGGCCTCTAACCCTAAAATGAAAATAAATAATGAGTGTGTTTATAACCTTGAAAGTAGCGGAGAACAAAAAAAATTTAGGTTAGAGTTATGTTAGGGAAAAACAAAAATTTCTAGACTTTACTACTAGGGAAAATTTTTCATTTTATCAATTTATTACATAGTTATTTTTTCAATCATGAAAAAATATTTTTCTAGTTTACCTACAACAAAAAGCGTTTTAGGATCTTTCTCAATTTTATGTGTCAATTTTTAGATGTTCAACTTTTTAATTCAATATTTGTAATACGCATATGGACGTTGGTACTGTTTTAGACTTGGTTTTGTGTACCGCCATTTCGAAATATGCTTAATTGACGAGAAGAATTGCTAAAGAAACTCAGCACAATTATTATTTTTTATACGTTAGACATGAACAAAACCTAAATACGCATATTTATATTTGAATAAAA
>DWJZ01004950.1:0-14707 GCA_018249125.1 Asbolis capucinus
CTTTGTTTTAAACTATGTTGTGGTCACTAGATGCTAGTAAAGTTGTTGTCTTGTCGGACTCTAAAAGTGCTCTATTAGGGCCGCCGTGGTAGCGGCCGCCGCGCCGGGGCAGTGGAACGAGAATAGCACACACTCCCGGCACCAACGCGGCAGGCGTCGACACCGTGTGGTTTTAGTGGGTTCGAGTCCTACATACCTGTCCAGCCTCCCGTGGCCGAATGGTAGAGACGAGGGTCTTTCCACACGGTAAAAAAATGAGTATTTCAACTAACGTGCAATTGGCATCTGGTAACAATTCAGTGCCTGCCTCCTCGCTTTCCTTGGTTTGATATGTACAAGTGTAGCAGACGAGACACAATATCTCTGATGAGCCTAAGATGTGGTCACATTCCATCAAATAAATTTAAATGTATCATGGGTATAGCCAATACTCCTAACTGCACGATTTGTGGAATTGTGGAAGACATTCTCCATGTATTGATGGAATGTGTCCGTAACGAGTCGCTGAGACAAAGTAAGGGTATTTTAGCAAGATATAATGTGGGTAGTTGTAACACCATTTTGGCTTCTCCATCATCGTACGAGGCTAAAATGTCGTCTCAACTTTATTTAAGTATTTTGTAAGCTTAGTTTTTACTTAATTACTGTAGCTATTTTTGTAATCAAGCCATATGGGGGTGGCTTAGTCACTGCGTGACCAAACCCCTTTTAAATAATAAAGAGAAAAAAAAATATTAATAACTATAATTACCTAAGTTGTACAATATTGGTACATATTCTTATTTTTCCCTGTTAATCGTTAAGCCATGTCGCTGACCTCCGAGTGGCATAAAAAAATCCTTACTTGGGTTGGCCATTAACTCCTCCACCAATCCCCATTGTGGCAGAGTGGTGGTGTATGCTTTAAGCCTCGCAGTATGAGGCGAGACTTGTGCTCAATAGTGGACCATCAAGCCAGCCCGCACTAAGAGACTCTAAAGCCAGGACAAAAGGATATACAAACTGACAATTGCGAAATTATAACGGTAAAGAATTTTAAAGGAAACCTTTTAACATATACTTCAAAATAGTGTACAGTAAGTTCGTATAGATTGGAACATTTACAATAATATATCGGAAGGTGGAATGCAAATCACAGCGAGATCCAAGAGCGTATAGCTTTGGGAGTTCAATATTCAAATCGGAATACCCTATTCGCAGAAGGATTGAGTTTTATGTAAAGTTGCTCGGTTACGTTGGATCTCCCGTCGAGATTTTTTACAAACGTTTTTATAGTTAAAATTTTACGTTTTACTACGCAAAATGTAAAATGAAATATCGCCGGTATTTTTACATCTGTTAATTATCGCGGGTTTAATAGTTTTTACAAGCTTTTATTTAACTTGCAGTATTTGTTTGTATGTACATTTGTATATTTGTTTGTTACGGGTACAAATCTTGCAAGCTTAATTAGACCCACTTCTTCTCACACTACATAGCTGTCATTTTGTATACTGCTTCAGTTCCGATGACAATGCATTTTTATGATAAGAATGATCTGATAGTACGTTCAGGATAGGCTTCAGACAAGGGAACTTCTCAACAGCTAATAATAAATTCAATTGTGAAATTTTGTGTGTTAAGGATCTATAATTACAGCTTGAATTTTTAAATATTTTAATAAACCTTGTTTTGCTTCTAATCAATTTCTATTTAACTTTGGATACATACATACATATATGTATATGCAGATATCAGCTCAAAACAAACATATATTTTTTTATACAGACTACCAGGACGTCGTCAGCTTCACTAATTTACAAAGTTTAATTCATCAGTAACAAATCCCAATGAATTTCCATTGCTAATTGGTTACAAATTAGAAATTTCAATTGTGCTAAATGTTATTGAAATTGTATGGACTGCATAATAAATTAAATGGAGTGATTCAAAAACAAAACTTGTACTGTCCAATTTGTTTTGTCTATTGTCATCCGTAATTTATTTTACTTACGCAGTAAGCGCAATCAGACTCGTTAATGGTTATTTAGAAATGAAGAAAGAAAGAAGAAAAACATTTATTTCGCCACAATCTGATCAATACATTAAAATTATGGTTTTCGTTTAATTAAAATTTAGTAAATATGGCGAAACTCAGCGGGATCTGCTGTTGTTCCGTACAACAATCCCTCTTTAGTAGCTGACTTCAAGTCTTGAATGGCCCACTACTGAACACGGATCTCTCGTCATACTGAGGAGGCCTGGACCAAACACAACCACGGCACTCTGATGCAGGTGGGGAGATTCGTTATGAACCCATATGTCGAAACATTTTATGCCACTCGAAGGCCTCCGACATGGCTCAACGTTTGCTATCGTATGACAATCACCGCGACGGACGGTTTTATGTGGCCTCCGAAGCACGGAAGCGTTCATATTTTTTTTTGCTACTAGCGGTCACCCATCCTCTTACCGACCGCGCCCGCTGTTGCTTAACTTTTTCGATAGCTTACAATCTAAATAAGCCGCTGGATTTTTATAATAATAATAATGTTTTATTTCGGAACAGGTCTATATTTGTTAGTAACTACTTAAATCTAAGGTTAGTATATATTTAAATGACAAACAACACTAAAACAAAACAAATGCTAAGTCACACTGAAACACACATTGTACTATAAATTAACAAAAAATACTACGCAAAAATAATAATTATAAAAAATACGAACAGAAAATCCTAGGCCATCTACGCTTCCCGAACGGCATGTAAGCGCGACCAGTGGCGCAATATCTGTAAGTCCTAGCGATCCGCGAATGCATTCAATATGCTGTTCGTGCTGGCACGCAGCCGCTGCAGCAGCGAGGTACATCGTGTGCGAATTATCGCATGAAATCCGTCAACTCGCCATTCCGCGAACATGTGGACGCGCTGCAGTGATGCCGCAACCCGAACAACACCCTGAACGCATTGTTGTACTCAACCGACAGGGCTCTGTATGTACGCTGTAAATACTTAACCCTCAGGCTATAAATATATAAAGTTTGGCAATATGCTTTAAAAAGTATTACTTTTACCTTTTAGTACAACGAGCAAACTTGCGGGCCAGCACGTTACATCGCACAGACAGCGCCCTTCGCTCCCGCTCTATATCCATGTTGTCACACAGGTCTTCCAAGACCCAGTGACCAAGATATTTATAATAATTGACTCTAATTGAAGATGTCCCGCGTAGAATTAACGAAGGCGGATTGGTGGAAAGTGTTTTACCCGCTTTAAAGATCATCATTTTACTTTTATTAACATTATATCTGAGTCCCTGAGTTCGAGCCTCACAGATGTAAAGTAGCTGACGCGTAGCTCTAGCGAAGGGCTCAGCAACACCATGTCATCGGCGTAATTAATGTTGTCTAAGCGCACCCCGCTTACATGACACCCGACCTTGGTGTTGTCTAGCTCCTCGATCAGCCGGCTCATATACAGATTGAACAAACGGGGCGATGTCAACCCCCCTGTCTCACACCGCATTCCAACCTGTACACATCCGAGTATGCACCAGCCCACTTCACCACATTTTGTTGGCGACTGTACCAGTATTTTAACATTGCTATAATGATAAGACAACCGAACTAGCCTGTAAGTGCCGTTAACATGTTGGTTCCAACCGGGTACCGGTTTATATTTTATCCTTGTAGGTCCTGCAAAGGACATCTCTTCAGCAAGGCATTTTGAAGCGTGAACATGGCAGCCTATATATTTTTCTACGATTTAGTATATCTCTGTGCTAATGGTTATCTACTCGTAAGTAGGTACAGGCGTAAAAGTGTAAAAGACAGAGAGGCATAGTACTTAAAAATGGTGACATAGTAAAAAAAAATTATACTGTACGATAGTGTCAAGATATCGAAATATAACAGATGACTCAATCAAGAGGGACGTAATTAGGCCGCTGTGTATCTCGGAAAGTATAATATCACCAATCATTTTAACTTTCAATATTTAATGAAGCTCTTAACCACTAAAGCCGTCCTTTAGCTGATTTTTAGTGTTCGAATTCAGTAACATGACGCGCAGTCAGAAAGTAGGTGACCGGTAGTAGTGAAAATTCTATGAATGCTTCTGTGTCTCGGAGGGCTTGTAAAGTCGTCGATTCCAGCTGTTAATGTCGGAAGGCTATCGTTAAACCTTGTCGGAGGCCTCTGGAAGGGTTAACTGTTCCGATATTTGAGTTAGCCGCAAACTCCTTTATCAATCCATTAATAAACAGCGTGATATGTTACGGTGTGTTGATTTAATACTGAAGTATTATCATTTTATAATTCTAAAATAAAATGAGCCCTATTGCATCAGCTAACTGCCAAGTCCCATCTAAATCGGTCCAGCCTTTCCCGACATAAGCTGGACAGATGGACGAAATTAAAAAAATGTTACTTTGGTATATGTACCGCTAGCATACTTATGCATTAAATAAAAAGCGGTTACTCTAATGTTACAAATAAATATTTCAATTCTATTTATTTGTATGCATAAATTCACTTGTCAATTAAAAGGTTTGGTAAGAATGGAATCATAAACCTCTGTTTGTGAGCACTTCGAGTCAAAAGTTACTCCCGAAAGTCTAGAATATCCCTATAAAAATTGACTCTAAAACCGAATGCGAATTCACCATGATAATAGCTGTCGTGAAACCATATTTTATGAGGTGGTAAGTTACTTACACTTGTACTGTGAGTAAAGATGTTACTATGGTGATCTTTGGCCGCAAATATATGTAGTTACAATACAAGAATCGATTTTTATTTCAATCCGGCCCAAATATTTAATCTAAGATGGTTGGTGAAATGACGCTTGTACGAACACACATGTCTTGTGTCTGACATATTAAAAAAATACTATTTGTTGTAGAACGTCAGTCAAGAAAGATGCAGGCTCTCAATTGCAGATCGTGGAAAACAGCGTTTAGACAGATGTTGAAGTTAATAAATCCATAAGTGGTCCAGCATTTACTCCCTTATGAATGTATGACTGCTCTAAAGACAAATATTGTAGGCATACGGGTACAATACTGTTGGTATGGTACGAGTGTATGGCAAAAATCTGTTTGCCAGCGGTGGCGTCAAATGAAAAAGAAAATGATAAATAACTTTTATCATTAAAAAAACACGACTTCAAATGCCTCCGACAAGTAATGCAATGAAATTATTATTGTCATCGTAGTCGCAATCACTTAAATACGCATTATTAAACATAACTCAAACACTGTCCGTCAGATGTCGCTCAAAATTACATGCAATTATCCGACAAGCATAAGATTTTGAACCAAAAAATAATTATAAAATAATTTTAAACCAAAAAATAATTATACCCAATATAAGTTAAAAACTAATATTAAGAAAAACAAGATAAATGCTAATAACTCAAAACCACTCGTCAGATGTCGCTTAAAGTTACAACATACGTTACAAGTATTATCTATAGAACAAAAGAAATAATCACGTAATAAAAGTTATTAGGAAAAGAATTAACAGAAAAATATCAGAATTAAGAATAATTACAAAACTGTTCGTCAGATGTCGCTCAAAATCAATTGAAATCACATGACCAGCACTAGCTTTCGATCAAGAAATAAATTAACAAAATCGGTCCACAATTAAAAATGTTCTGGTAACATATCGTTGTCAAAGCAGTCGCAGCCAATTAAATACGCATTATTAAAGATAACTTAGAAACTACCCATCAGATATCGCTTACATGGCAGTATGCGGCAAATATTAGCTTTGAAATAAAAAAAAGAATTATCAAAATCGATCCACTCAGTGAAAAGTTATACAGTAAAAAAGAAAAACAAAAACATGAAAAGGAACAATAACTCCAACAACACTCGTCAGAGGTCGCTTTAAAAAAATGGTACCACATCGCTAGTACCAGCTTTCGATAAAAAAAAAAAACATTTAAATCGGTCTACGCAGAAAAACGATCACGAATTCAGTAGTTGGTAATAAAAATTAAGCTGGACCAATTTTCATCAACACCAATGTAGTCGCTTATGCTTGAAAGCGTAAGAAACATACAGACAAAATTACTTTCGTTTGTATAATAATTCTAAGTATAAGGATTACGTATTCAATAATTATAATAGAAATGTTGGTTTGAAGGCACTGTACTATTACGTTAAACCACAACCTGTTTGTGGTTACATAACATTCGACGCTAATAAGCAATTTTGGAATACCTGTTGTAGTGTAGTACGCGGGGGTGCACACAGACTTATAGAGATTACTAACGGAAATCACACTGCAATAAATATTAATCTAGTACTGACACATTTAGTTCCTTTAATCAACGATATGTGACAAATTATGATGATTTTATCTGAATCACGCTGTTGAATTTTTTTCCGCCAATTCGGAAGATGGTGGAGTATGTTTTAAGCTTCCGTAGTTATAGGAAGGAATCTTGCTTCCTGGAGGTTGTTAATGGGTGACACAAAATGGTTATTCCCAAATATCACCTATGTAAACCCCTACTACGATGTCTACATTAAAAGACTAGAAAGTGTACAAAAGCGTTTTTTGTGGCACTTAATATTTTCTCACAATTTAGCCAAAAGCATCACTTCGTACAAAGACAGACTGACTTACTTCAGTATGAAATCGTTAAGTGATCGTAAACGAATGCTAGACACTATGTTTCTTGCAAAACTTTCCACAGGGTCCCTCGATATACCTGGAATACTAAGGACATTGAATTTTTCCATTCCATATACATAAGTATACACGAGTTTCGAGGTTTAACATGGTTAATTCTGGGCCATGTAAACAAATTTATGTGTTAACGCTCCTATAAACAGACTTATAAAAGAGTACAATGTTTTATCAAAGATAAAGCACAATTATTTATTTTGCAATAATATAAAAGAACTAAAAATTTCAAACAATTAGCCGTTAAATTACGTTATTTTGTTTATGTATTTTAATATAATTGTAAATTGATTTTGATTGTATTTTACTATATATTTTATTGTTTTTTTTTTTCTTATTGACACATGGTATTTTTGTATCAATTATATAAGCTCTTTTCATTGACATTATAATTCTACTGGTTTGAATATATTTTTAATTTATAATTTTATTTAGTAATTATTTACGATATGTAATGTAATTTTGTAATCGTAATTTAATTGGATAGTAGTAAATTTGGAATATGATAGTTTTGTTGCCTTACACGCTGCTGTCACGTATAATACTAACGGTTAGATTTATATACAAAGTAACATTTTAATAATGATATTGTACGGTGTATAATATGTAAGTGATCTAATAAATAAATAGTTAGAGCAATCAGATATAGATTCACTATTTGTAATAATAATTTCAGGATCATTTCCCTATTTCATTTCCTCTTTATTATGGCCACCTTACGACTAATAGACTCACACTTGACGTTTATAAGTGTATTTAAACTACCTACCTATTTGAGTTTGAAAAGATTAGATGGTGTTTTGTACGATAATCTGCTTATTTTTTTTGTAATTGAATATAATGTACAAAATATAACGCGAAAATGGACGGTGTCCGTAACCACAGTAATTTCTTTAAGGCGAGCCGAGACTGAAAATACTCTGATATTCATTGGAACGTGAACCAGTGGTAATAATTAATTTAATATTTGCTTCTCGGTTACAAAATTAACACAGGTTTCGGCTAAGACACAATCCATTATGAACTCTTGCAAATATAACGAAAAGGAGATTGCTCTTTATCGAGAGACGAAGACGAATTCTGCGCTCATTAATAGGCACTAGACATTATTGTTAGAAAAAGTTTTAGTAAACATTGGCTAGTTGAATATTATCAGAAACCTTCATTTTATGAATTAGTTATTACATTTTTACAGGCTTTTATTTATCTTACAGCGTACTATATTTGTTTGTTACGTGTTCGGGTCAAATTTTGCACGCCTAATTAGACCCACTTCCTCTTACATTACGGAGCTGAAATATGTAAGCTTAACGTCCTGGTGACAACGCAATTCTTTAATAAGCATGACCTTATACTATGTTCGGGATTGGCTCCAGACAAGGGAACTCCTCAATGGTTAACTATACAGTTATGAAATTGTGTGTATTTTTTTTGTATTAGCTTGTGTTATTAAATATATCTATAATATATGTATATAAACCCTGTCATTTCTCCTTAAAAATGTTCATATTTTCTTCGAATTTATGTCATAAAAAAACTCTTTCCGAATATGCTGATTTTCGACCGAGTAGCTTCTCAATTCGATATAATAAAATTGTAATTTTTGTACAAAAATATGTTAATATTTTTAAATCGCTGTTAACTATTCTCATTAGCTTCAACAAAATAATAGCTCAATAATTAGCTGGGCATGACTGAGGAGGACATAACTGAGGAGTCATAGATGTCTTGCAGGGGTTAGAGGCCAACCCAGGGGTCATCTTACTCGTCTTAACCATCACCATCTCCGATTATCATCACCGAAGGACAGAACAACTTATGATTTTTTCGTCATTACCAGGCCTTATTCTCCTACCAACTGCGCCTAATTTTGCTTAATTTGTTTCATAACTTAGAGTCGACTCCAGACGCTTCATACACATTTCAAGTGGCAAGTACGAAGACTAATTTGACTCTAAAATGACCCACTTAAAAATATGTGTTAAGCTGTGATGTGTAACATAAGAAGAGTTGTTTGAAATTCAACCTTAATAGGATAAAAGAGAGAACTAACTTGCTATTGAAAGCCACATTTCCTAGGCTATTATTAAACTGAAAGTCTGTAAGTCGAGCGACGGAGCGGCAGTTCTTGTGACATAAATCTCAAATTCTATTTGTAACTTTCCTCTTACTCTTCCTCTACTTATTCTGTGGATGTCATTACTCTATAAAGAATATTATAGAAAGAAATTGTGTCGTTTCCAACTTTGTTATGTATCTTTTTGGAAGTGTCGCAACTGTAGCGATTTTGAGGGACGATCACATATTTACGAATTTTTAATGCGTTTTACAATCGTTTTATCTTCAAATATAACGGGTACTTACAATTGTTGTATCTTATGCTGAAATTTCGTATG
This sequence comes from Asbolis capucinus, assembly GCA_018249125.1. Classification (NCBI taxonomy): domain Eukaryota; kingdom Metazoa; phylum Arthropoda; class Insecta; order Lepidoptera; family Hesperiidae; genus Asbolis; species Asbolis capucinus. The sequence continues at coordinate 9,075 of DWJZ01004950.1, forward strand.
GATCACGAGATGCTCGGTTATAATAACAGTAATCGACAGGCCGGTTGGTCTAGTAGCGAACCTGACTGCTTCACCGAAGGTCGTGGGTTCGATTTCCACCCAGGTCAAACTTTTATGCGATGAGCAGCAATGTTTGTTCTATGTGTCTGGGTGTAAATATCTATGTAAGTATGTATTTTAAAATATATATGTATGTGTATCGGTTGTCTAATCACCATAGTACAAGCTAATGCTTAGTTTGGGGTCAGATGACTGTGTGTGAGTTGTGCGAAGATATTTATTATTTATTAATCGTAAGGACCCGTTAATACGTTTGCGGCCTAGGTAGTGAACCTGAATATTTTAATGATACAAACTACGTTTACCGGTACATTACCCTAACATTAATGCGCTCCCCCACTGAGAACATTCGCGTCTTGTATTACGTATCAGATTCCAGCATTTCTTCTGATATATTCACGACTGAAACTGCTTTCGCTTCGCTTCGGAATAGCCAGTTACTAGGAAAAGTAGTTATTATGATATAACTGTAACAGATCGACATAATGGTCCCGCGGACTTATATGTAGATAGTTATGTCTTGTATAAAATCGTCTGATGTACTAATCACATTGCTTTATTATCCATAATTTACTCATTTACGTTATGTAAAGATGTTTTTGGTGTCTTTTCCTGCGTTGGGTTGTGTTATCCAAGTCTTCATACAGGCCTAACGTTTTTGAAAATATTTTATAGCCTATGTTCTTCAGGGACAATGTAGGATTCTAATATAAATTTTTGAAATCAGCAAAGTTCGAAGCCTCCTCAAATAATCAGTCAAACCTTTCCTCTTTATAATATTAGTATAGATGACGAACAGTTTATAGCCCGAAAGTTTGTTTCAATCGAAGGCACGTGAAGTCCGGCTGTTAGGGCCATCTGGGCATGGCTCGCAAGGCATGATTGGATGATTGACATCTCCACAAACCTGCATTGGAGCAAAGTGGAGGAATATTTCGCAACGAGAAGACCTCCGTACTCAGTACTAAGCCATTCAATAGTAATGACTTAACAATAAAATTAAACGGATTTTAAAAATAATGGAGCATTATTATTTTAAGCAAGCATGCTTCGGCAAAGTCATAAGAAAGTAATTTAAAACAAAATTATATCTTTTGTTGTAGTAGCATGATCCCCGAAGTTTATTGCATTACTACATAGTTAATAGAAATTTTATATCACAAGCTACCGAATTACTGAAGATAACTTTAGCGCATGAATTATGCATTTTATGCATCAAAAAACCGTATCGATCGGACGTCAGTTGCCGGTGAACGTCTTTAAAGTTTAAACTATAATTAAGCCCGATATAGAAACTTGTGTTATCGAACGCCAATCGTCTAACTTGTTAGTTATTACGTCAATCAAGGAAGTTTTTAAATAATTCAAGGGTATGAGTAGTTACACTATAGTGTAGTGGTAGTAAAGATAAATTAAAATTTTAGTGATATCAATATTTTAATTAACTTCAACTAATTTAATGATGTTCTCATTTTCATAAAAAAATGTGGTGGATGTTAAGTTTGAGGTTAGTTGGTCCCGTTTTTTAAAAATTCGAAATTAGTTATGTAATTTCGAAAAAAGTATTATAATGTGGACGGAGAAAAGCGGGTTTTCGACGACACCTGTGACATAGTTATAATTACTCATATAAGTATACAGATATACATACGGCACATTTATTAAAAGGTATGAAATCATTTATCTTTAAAAAAATATTATACCAATTCCAAAAAACAGAAAAATAAATCAATTATGGCTCGCCTAATTAATACCATGTTACTGATAAAAGGCGCGGCCGACTTCACTTATGATTCCTTTTTTGAATTCAGTTTCCTTAAAAATAATGGTATTAGTTGAACGAAGTCGGTTTTTGTTAATGATAAAAAATATATTGTATCGTTATTATATCGTTCGTCTAAATTCGCGCTGAGAGACAACTTTCTCTGTTGATATGAATTTATTACTGGCATTATTTTCCGAGACACTCCGAGGGTGAGCAAAGCGTGAATCTAGCAGATTTCATATCATCCACTTTACCCGGGTGACAAATGACAAATTTTATTTGAGTGTACAGTTATATTTGTCGTGAGGGTGTTAGTATGCAGCCGGGTAATAGATTGTTGTACTGTAACTTAAGCCGGGATTAAGTTGAAATATCTCAAAGGATTCTGCGGTTCTCACACGCTTCATATTGGCGTTCTTACTATATTTATTTATATGTTTGTTTCTTCGGTAATCTTTAGAGGCAGACGTAACCATATCCCCGGAAAATGATTATTTAATACCACATAATATTAATATTATTAGTATTGTGTATACGGAGGTGTTACACAATGATAACCAATTTTATCATTTACATCACCGACTTCAAATGCCTCTGACAAGTAATACAATGAAACTATCATTGTCAACATAGTCGCAACCAGTTAAAGAGGCATTATTAAAGATGACTCAAACACTAACCGTCAGATGTCGCTCAAAAGTGCATGCAATTATCCAAACAGTATTAGCTTTTGTACAAAAAAAGAATTATAAGTATCGGAATGTATCGGACATATGAATGTATTTATACTATAATAAAACTCAAAGAACATTTTTTGTGTACATTGAATATTATTTCAAAATTTTGATAAGGAGGGACTCTTATATTAGGATAGAGCACGAAAATATTTTTTTTTTGTAATTATTGTCTATCTGTCTGTCTAAACTCGCATCACGTGAAAGCCAGCGGACAGATGTCGATGAAACTTTGTGAAGTTATTACTTATATCCCCGGTTAACATTTAGGTTATTTTTTATTCCGAACGATTCCCGGGTTTACCTGGAATAGGAGAAAAAAATTTGTGTGGGAATTTTCTTAAATGTCAACCGATTAACTTGAAATTTGCAGTAATCATGCCTTATTTAAATTAATGAAATATGTGTTTCTCAGTTTTTTGAAAAGGCAAAAAAATATGAATATTTTGAAATTTTTAATACAAACTCCTGGATAATAGGTACATGTATGTGTTTACGTTGAATAATAAATTTATATAATATAATACCTTCAATATAAGTTCAGCGTTTCTTTTATATCATCCTATAAAGAATATGTAGTACTTATTTTTGGAATCATTTTAAATCTCGAGAAATTCTTATCATTTAGGTAACTTTGCACCCCTAATAATTATATCAAAGTTAACTTGGAATATGGGATGACTATAAGGGATTTTTGGTTAACTGGTAAAAAAAAAACAATGTGTGTGTGTAAGGGAAGCTACCGGTACAGCCTGCATCCAACATTAAGTTAATAAGTACTATAAATGCCAATAACTCAAAAAACGAACTGTCAGATATCGCTTGAAACGCGTCATGAAACTACGGAACAAGTATTACCTTTGTAATAAAATAAGAGTTATCAGAATCGATTAACCCAATTAAAAGTTATACAGTAAAATAGAAAAACAAAAATATTAAAAGGAGCAATAACTCCAAAACTGCTCGTCAGACGTCACTTTAAAAAAAATGGGACCACATCGCAAGCACCAGTTTTCAGTAAAAAAAACAAAAAAGAAAAAAAAATACACGAATCAAGTACCTTTTGCATTCGGTAAATAATAATATTGAGATTTATATTATTTGTGTGTGTGTGTGTGTGTATTTGAGCATTATATTAAAAAGTATATTGTATAGAAAATGTATATTTTAATTATGTATCGATTTCAATGAAGCAAATACTTTAACGTTACAACAATGTTACGATAGCTGAACTGAAAGTGATTAACCTATTTCGAATATCAACAGCCACAAATAAACATACAAATGAACTAATGTATAAACAAAGATTAATTGCACTGTAAATTGTAAAATATGGATTTTTGGGTCAAGGAATATAAAATACGTTTTCATTTTCGGAAATATCTTGTTTATGTTGTTTACCGAACAAGTAATATGATTATAAAACAAATCCCGATCGCGACGAAAAAATAATACAACTGAACATTTTAAAATACATGAAATTGATTGAATTGAATCATTTTGAAAATGAATAATATGCCATTCTCACTATCACAATTCTGATGAATTCAACAAGCCATCATATGCCAATATCCCTCTAGCTGTTTAGGCTGTAAGACGTTGCTAAGAAATGGACATACATACACATATATTTATACTAAAATACTCTGGTACCAGGGACCTTAAATAAACACATTAGTGAAAGCGGAGCATGATTTTATATAACGAGGTCTCTACTTCATTCAATACGTGCGTTCCGACGAAGCGACTGCCTCACATCTGTATTTCCTTAAAAGCTCCGAGAAGTGTATTTCAGAAGTGAATGAAGTGTTTCCATTTATTATTCCGGTTTGATAATATTTGTAGGGCGGTGTTCTGTCACTTTTATATTACACTTTTCCATCACCTGCCTTGAAAGCCTCGAAATGCGGAGTAAAAATTGTTGTGCCGCAAACGAAAGCCTATAATAAATACAATAATAATACCACTTGAGTATTTTTACTGAAATGTCGGGAAAATATCATTACGCTAACAGTCTTAGCATATACAATTGTGTATTTAAAATAAAACATGTTTATAGAGGAAAAACAAGATAATACAATAAGGCAGCAGTCATTGTTCCCAGATCGGGGAATTTTTACGGCACAGGAACATAAGAAATGTCTTTAAAATTTATGCCTTTAAAATTGTGTAAAAAAATACTTTAAATTCGTTGAACATGGAATCGCTTCTTTGTACAAGCTTTTACTTAACTTGCAGTGTATGTTTTTATATTTGTTTGTTAAGTGTTCAGATATCTCGCAAGCTAAATTAGACCCACTTCCTCTTATACTACGGAGCTGAAATTTTGCATGGTTAAAAGAAGTCTATTCACTCTTGCTTGAAGACACCTATGTTATCCTTGAGCAAAAATAATGACGCGGGTAATTTATTTCATCAGTTTGCGAAGTTCATCTGTATTATTATGTTTTTAGGGTTTCGTAACCAAAGGGTAAAACGGGTCTGTCTGTCTGTCTATCCATCAGTCTATCACCAGGTTGTGTCTGAAATGAACCGTGATATTTAGACAGTCGCAATTGTGTTTGTGAGGATACATGGATTGGTGTTTGTTACTCCTTCACGATAAAACTACTGAATGGATTTGATTGAAATTTAACACGGGGATAGATTATACTCTGAAATGACACATAGACTTTTATCAATATGCGACATAGCCGAAGCCGCGGGCCGACACTTGTAAGTAATATTAACATAAGATTTTTTATTGACAATATTTCAAATTCGTCTCTACGGTGAATTTTTATATTCCAATTCAGCAAACACATCTTGGAGCATTGTCATGGGGTATACTGACACCTCATAGCTCATCCTCAGTAGTGGGCCATTAATGATTAAAACAAACGTAAAATGGGGATAAAAGTTTACTAAGGTACGAGCTAGTTATAAAACTATTATGGTAAGCGTGAAAGACGTTGGATAACACCCGTACTATTAAATAATTTGCCACAAAATATAATTAAAAATATAGACAATATAAAGCAACTAAAAAATAAATTGGTGAAGCACTACCTAACTTTATGCCCATAGAATGTGCA
>DWJZ01004951.1:0-14706 GCA_018249125.1 Asbolis capucinus
AAATCCATTTTGAAAGAAAGTAAATATAAATAAAATAAATATCTTTGGACAACTCACACCCGGCCATTTGATCCCAAACTAAACATAATGGCTTGTACTATGGTGATCAGACAACTGATAAACATACATATATATTTTTTAAATACATACTTATAAAAATATTCTTAACACCTAAACTCATAGAATAAACATTCCTGCTCATCACAGAAAACTTTGGTCTGGATGGGAATCGAACTCACAACATTTGTGTTGTAGCAGTCAGGTTTACTAACCACTAGAGCAACCAGCCAGTTAAATGGCTCTGATTACAAATCCTAAACTAAGGAGCGATCTAAGTAACTATTAAACAACTCTGAGTGCCACAGCTCGCGCTAGGTACTAAGCTGACACCAAACAAAGAACGGCGTCATGGCCGCTCCTTCGTCACGGCGACTGCACCCGGTAACAATCGCCCCTACTACAAACTCATATCATTTCAGCGATGGAAAATAATAAGGGCGTATCTTATAAGTAACTCAAATCTTAAGAGTAAGTAAGAAGTCATGACCTTATCAATTTTCTTTAACGGGCGTAACTCTTAGATTGAACTACGGCGTGTAACTCGTTCTAAATACATATCTTTTTTAATCCTACACAGATCCTTTCAGTAGTTTGTGTGTGAAGGAGCCATCATCCATCCATCGTCACAAAATTTCACATTTCTAATATTTATAGGATAAATGAGTTTTCGGTACATTAATGTTATTTATGATAAGTTATGTGTGTGAGTTTGTTGTAGTGTTCTATTGACTGTGTGTTATCCGTGCCGCGCGGAAGACGGAAGCCTAGCGTGAGATAACGATTATGAATGTATCAGCGCAAATCATTTATAGCGAATACACTGCAAAGTGTATCGTGTTCGACGTGACTTCCAACAGTAGTGTCCGTGAAGAAGTTACCTTATTGTAGGTATGAAATGACCGTGTCAGTACGAAGTTCAAGGAGACGAGCAGTACTGTGCTTGGTATTTGTTACCGGGTATATTACTTTGACTAAATAAGGAGTGGAATAGGTTACCCGAGTCGGTATTCACGTTTGATTATAACGTAAACGTCTTCAAGTCTGGAAAGAATAGGTTTTTATGGAGTTAGAGCGTTTTACCATCAAAGACTATGTCACCACTTAACATCAGGTGAGTTGAAGCATGACTACGTTTTTTTTTACTTTTTGTTCGATTCGTGCGTACTTTTTTTGCGTCCAGACAGGAGAGAAAGGACTACCCTCCGGGATCGTACGTGGGAGGGAGGTGGTGAATGCTCATGCATACCAACACAGCTTGCGTTGGTTATGTGGGACTCACAGTAGAAACCTATGAGCCTATACACTAAACACCACCTGGCTTTAGCCAACATGGCCTTTAGGCCTACATCAGAAGTAACCCCACTTTGAGAGGCGGGGCGTAAGCGTTTATTACAAATGTTGATTACTTTTGTACCACTTTGTACCACCTAGTATTTATGTAAAGGAATCTGAAAATAACTAATTGAATAATATTTGCATTACACACAACAAATAACACAAAAAAAAAACGTTAAAATTATTCATTTTAATTTTATTTTAGACGTAGGTACATATAGTTAATTCACCATTTATTCACAATCACGTCGAAGCCTAGAAAGAAAGGTTCCTGAGAGAGCTTGAGAACACAGAAGCTCCACGTTGTAGTAGAGATGGCAAACGCCATTATGCAGCAGGAGGCCTTGACAAGTAATCTATGCCACCTGAAGGCCTTTGACTAGGCCTAACGGCTTCCATCTGACCATAATCAATCAATAGCTTTGTGTGTCAACAACCCTTATTATGTTCAGAATTGACGTCGGTTAATAAAGAAATAATAAATTAATATTTTCACACAATTCAAATATTATTAAAAACATACTTATATAGATATTTACACACAGAACAAATATTCCTGCTCATCACAGAAAAGTTTGACTTGGGTCGGAATCGAACCCACGACCTTCGGTGTGGAGGTCAGGTTTACTTACCACTAGACCAACCGGTCTGTGAAATAAAAGAGATTTGTTCTAGCGTTTTCCAAATTTAGACCTGTGGGCGGGCTGAAAATTGTTTCACGCGGACGTATACCCCGGGAAAATATTATTTAAGTTTTACTGACATTATAAGCCTGAAGAGTTAGTTATAGATAATTGATACACATCGTAACTACTTTTTGATAATTTTTTTGAATTGCCCTACCTAATATATCTTATAGTGGGATGGGCCAACCGTGACGCACACGGTGAGGTCATTCACATATAACCATGGTAAAACTAACTCCAACGTTATTGATGACGTAAAACTTGGAACTCGCCTGATAATTGGATGTCCTACCTTATAATCCTGGTATCCAAGTTATGACAGCGACACTGACTATGTCGGCCCAGAGGTCGATGCGTAGCGCAGATATTTTTGTGACTGGTTGTTCACGGGTGTTTGTAATGTATTTCTGTTTGAATCGTGTATTTCTATGATAATATGTAATAGTGTTAGCATATTAAACGTTGGTTTTTTCAACGGGAGGTTCTGGCTTCGATTACTCCGTACATCTCAGATTCTCAAAGTTATGTGCGTATCAGAAGTCGATAATCGCGGTGAATGAAACCATTGTGAGAAAACATGCACTCTTTTAGAGTTTTCCATAAAGTTTTCAAAGGTGTGTGAATTCCATAAATCCGCACTTGGTGGACTTGTGGACCATCGTGGGTGGACTATGGCCTGTACCATTCACATTGTGAGAGGAACCCCGAGCCCAGTAGTGGGACAGTTATGGGTAACAATGGTAACTAAACTTTAATAAAAAAATTAAAAACGAATGTTTTTATGTACATACATATGTACGAGTATATATGTATAGTATACGTAAATAAATGAAAGAAACCTCACTTCAACACGATAACTGACACCCGTAAAAATAAATTGCTTTTAAAGCAGAAATCGAAGCTGTCGTTCCCCAACTAACTACCCACCAAAAGTTTTTAAAGCTCAAACTTCAAACAAGGACACTAGTCCATTTATGCACAAACACATATCGAGTATCGTTACGTAACCCCTTTTTCTTTTTCCAAAAAGGAAATGAAGGCATTTCCACACTCTCGCTGAATTCTTTAACAAATAACGTCAGGGGTTTGTTTCTGGCCGACACTAATATATTTAGACTAAATAATTATGTATAGGAATTGTCTGAAGAACTTTTAGCGATTACCGTGGGATTGGTTACGGATTTTAAGGTATCGTTTTGTGTATGGAGGTATATTTTAATAATTTTAACTTACTTTACACGAAATATTTTTCAATTTTATTATTTGAGCTCGAAGCTCCTATGTTAAAATATACATTTAATTTGATTTCAAACTCCGAACAATTTCTTAAAAATCCTCAAAATTCCTAATACTGCTCTATAGCATTATCCTCCATGGCAATTAATTATCGCTTAATGAGCAGAACAATATATGTACTCACGATTTTCGAATGTACATATAATAAACAACACTTTCATTGTGATAATTGGATTGCGTTAAGGAATTTCAAATGCAAGAAATAAAACAATTATAAAACACTTTTACCGACAAGACAATAAATAATGCCTATAAATCTCATAGTGATTGATGACAAATAGACTTTATAATATGTGTCTTTATACATAGAATACAGGATGTGGTCAGCATATGAAGCTAATTTTGGTTATTTTAATAATGCAAACGGGTACTCACAATCTGTTTATTATTGTAATTGATTTTTTGATCCAGTTGCATGGGTCATGGTCAGAGCAAGACTCTTGGCGTACTCAGATCGTGAGTACCTGTTTGCATTTAAATTTTTTAGTATACGCGACGATATTACTCTAAAAACAGCATATGTCTTTGCAGCTAAAACCATCGAACGACCATCTTGATAGGATAACTTTGTGTCGAATCGTAAGTGCTATTTATAAAATTACAGCAAGACCTACAGAAACATCCTGCTTTTGAGCTAATTATCCATTAAATAGACTTTATCGAACACAACGAAAAATTTATCTTTGATTAGATTTGAATCGTAGATATCGAAATAAAAAATACTTGTATTCAATAACAAAAAAAATACGAGCAGACAATCAACAAATTATCAGTGTTCGGAATAGATTCACTAAAATCATGTGAATCCCGAACTCCTGACACGAGCCAGTCTAATCAGCGAGAGTGTATCTCGATCATTACATTTTCAATTGGATTTCTACAAGTTCAAGTTTCAATGGAGAGCGATGGCGGCACTTCCGGCGCCTCGCTTCCGGGCCCCGGCAAACGCTTCAGCGCGCCGCTTCAGTGCGCTCAATAGTTAGAACGTGCTGGCCATTGTTCGCTTATTAATCGCCATTTTATTCGATCAAGATAGCTGTAAATCAGCTTTTCACTTATTTTTTGTTTAGTGTTATTTCGTCCTAATTTAGTGTAATATCTTGAAATACTTTTGTTAATAACAATTCAGAGAACGTTCGGGTATTTCTGAAAAATACAGAAATAATTTTAATTTTATTGACGTTATTCTATATGTTTTCTTTTGAACTCCGAACCATTCGTAAATTATAGTACCAAAAAATCGGTCAAAACGCAGAAACAACAGGCTAGAAGCATCAAAAAATGCATCGTGATTGGTCGACTCATTACGCCATATTACAAACTACGACCGTGGATTGGTATAGTGAATACCGCCGAATTAAACGCCGAATAGTATTTTTTTGTCGCCATATACAAATTGATACTCAAGTCATTTAATTGAATATTTTTTCAATGTGTTTTTTAATCTCTACCTTTTTTGCTAACCCTAACGGTGTTTCAGCTGCCATGACATCACAAGATGGCGAAAAAATATTCCTATTTAAAGTTCAAGAGCGTTGTACATCGCGTGCGTCTAATATAAAGTCGATTGTAGTATTTTGTCAGAATTTTTTCATTCTAGATACGGGTTTAGACTGAAATATACCCAGTTGGGAGTTATAGAAATCCCAGTAATATAATGTGCTTGCTGATATGACATCATCAAGTAACGTGATAGGTATTTGGATCAATAATAGTGAAGCAATAACGAGTTACGAACGTTACTCACCCAGGTATTTGTAAGGTAAATAGTAAGGAATCACGTGTCAAAATATGCATCATTTAGTGGAAATTCCGTTCATTGCCAAACACAGTGGTTAAATACATTACGCGATTACTTTGTAAAAATGCGTTAAGTGGCATGACTTTAGATATTAAACGCCCTTGGGTACAGCCCAGTTCATAGCGACTCTGTCTGCGAAGATGTCTCAAGTTTGATTCCTAGCAAGGGTAGGTAGACACATGTTTGTTATTCGGTCATGGATATTATTTTGTATGTGGATTTGTGTTGTTCACGGTTATAACAATTTCTTACGTTCAGTTTTTTTAATCGTAGCACTGACATAAAATAACAGAAACTAAAAAAAGCACAATTAGAAAATGGAAACAGGAAAATAACGGATGGATGAATGTTTGTTCCACGTTCACGCATTACTTACAGATCGGATTTGAATGAAATTCGGCACACATAAAATGTGGGTACCTAGCTAGTCTAAAACGACCCTTATTAACACAATTATTTTTTATTAACACAAGCGGAGCCGAGGACGGAAACTAAAATAAGCGAATTCTAAATAATTAAAAAGAAAAAAATAATCTGTACAACCATAAGTTCGTCAAAGGTTTTTTGTCAACCTGTGAACGTAACTATATCATAGTCGTAACATGGGAAGCAGCCGTGTAGGAACCGTTCCGCGGTTCGTTTTTATACCACCACGCAACTGCGATACAATCACGCTGCGGTGCAATACAATCTTCATGTCATAGACAATATAAATCTGGAACTAATCGTTGTCTGTCTGTCTGTTTTTGTAGATACTTCTACTGATTACTCTTAATATTATACAGGAATAGAACCCAAATTACCCGCAACGGATTTTTTTTTACTGTTTGTTAGTGCGTATGTTTGTTTGTTCGCGCTTATCTCGAAAACGGTTAGAATTTTAATAGAACTAAAATCTACTTGAGCGATCCTGAAAATTCCCCAATATGAACAATGGAATCTTAGCAGTGACGTAATCTATGTTTTATCCCGGGAAATAAAAAGAAATTTGTCTTGGTTACCTAATTTGCCCAAAAAAATCGGATGATAGCGTTTTTATATAAAGTACATTTTAAATTAAAATAACACAGTTGCTACTATCTACTTAATAATAATTTAGCATCCATCCACAGATATATCCATGTCTGTGCATCCATCCTTCCTTCATCGCCTAATAGCGTGTGATCGCACTGATCGCCAACAATCGATCAAACCAATTCCGGAAATAATTGTTTTTTCTGGGTACACATGAAATGAACGTACTTGCTACGTAGGTTTTTCGTTATTAAACCGAACGGAAAAACTGAAAAGGTTAAATGAGAGGTGCTCCATAACAATAACTTTGTATATTAGCTAACAATTTTGCATTCAAAATATTTTTAAGATACTTAATTATGAACAAATTATTAAAATCTCCAAATCTCTAAGAACTAATAAATTAAGCATCCATTTTTTCCAATTCCGGTTCATTAAGATGGCCGACCATTTCGAAATGGCGGCAATGTGTGAACGCAGGAAGCCTATCACGTGATTAGGGAACTAAAGACTCCATTATTGGGAATTGCCTTATATTTGGACAACCGTAACATGCATTATTGTTAAGGTAGTAAGGTTCAATTCTCCCACTTGTTATAATGTGTGATGCATACCAGGATATGTTTAAGGACAAATCAATCGGCGCAGCTGCCTGTAGTGGTTAAATGGTTATTAACACTGATAATTTGTTCAACCAGTTCAGGTTGAATGAACTTTCTAATACTATTATATTTTATGTGGGTAGGTCGAAGTTCTTACAGTGCGGCGGCTGGCTTGGTGGACAAGAGTTAAGACACATCTAGCCGATTTGTACAGTGGTGGAGTGACCGCTAATGGAAGTATACAAGCGCTTCTGTGCTTCGGAGTGCACGTAAAGTCATCGGTCCAGCTTTTATCGTCAAATGGCAGCCTGCACGGGTCTCTTCTTGTGTCTGGGGAGGCCCAAAACTCTGCATGAGTGTTGACCAAGTTTCGGATATTACGCCCGTCCGAAAAGAATAATCATTGCTTCATCATCCAGCTGTAATACCAGGGATCCGAGAGGTCTGCTTAGTAGTCGGATTTGGACGGGTGAAATTTAACAATGCTTTCATACAAAATTTAATCTATTTCTTCCTTCCTTCCTTCTTTTATCCTTTTCTCCCTTTTCAATTCTTAACAGGTCATTATGCCTACATTAATGCTTTTGCATTAATTCAATCCCCTCAAGCATTAATTCGCATTAAAAAGTAACCTCTTTCAAGTTGTAGTCTATCTCTGTGCTAATTTACATGAAAAACGGTTCAATAGTTAAAGTGTGTAACTTTAAAAGACAAAGAGTCAGAAAAACAGTTTATCCTTCGCATTTATAAAATCAGTAAAAACTTACTAATAAGTGTTATTCTAAATTAAAAGTAATCGAACCCAGATCTTAAATGATATCCAAGGCACTAGACACCTGGACCTCCAGCTTAAGCTGGTTCATCAAATCGTTACATCAGTGCTGTATTGACAGCGGTTTTTATTATCATTCGCTCTCACGTCCTACTAAAACAGTGTATGAATTAAATTCATTCTGTTTTACAAGATCTCTTTCTAAAGTTGCATCAAGATAAGCCTCATTTTCTGGTCTAATTACCTTTGTAACGGAGTATCTCAAGAATGGTGATAGCCTAGTGTTAAAAATTCGGCGTCCTACTTGGGGGGCCCGGGTTCGAATCTCAGGGCGCGCATTTCTGACTTTTCGGAGTTATGTGAGTTTTCGCTTTAAGCATTTCAATGTCACTTGCTATAACTGTGAAGGGAAACATCGTGAGGAATCCTGTATGTCGGGGAGTTTGCAAAATTAAAGGTCTGTAAAGTCTGCCAATCCGCACTTGGCCAGCGTGATGGACTATGGCCTGAACCCTTCTCATACAGAGAAGAGACCCGTGCTCAATAATGGATCGTGACAGGTTGAGAACATGATTTCAAAGAGTTGCAGTATAAGTTTCAGATATAAGGTTTTTAGAAGGTCCATTAAACTCGTCGTTATATTTTCCTGCTTAAAACATTAACCCTTCACCTGCGGATATTATAAATATTAAAGTTTGTATATTTTACGCGAAAACAAAACTGATCTCAATTAAATTTGGCAGAGAGATTGTTAGTCTGGATTAAGAGATAGGTTATATATGTACATAGAACGCGAATGAAGCCGCGCTTGGAAACTAGTAATTATTATATGTTGAATGACTTTGAACCAGAATTTAATTCAAACATTCCGTCTGATTTGTGTAAATATAAAATTCCGTTTCGGAGTCACCGAAGCGCGCCGTTAACAGTGGTCGGTACTATCGATAAAATAATGCTAATGTTTGTACCGAGGAAGGTTACATGATGTGCAGCGCCCGTGACGGCCAAGGATGCTACTGGCTGCTTGTCCAGGAAATATATATCCCGGAAAACGAGCTGTTTATTTGTTTTTATAGTTGCCTATTAATTGGTTGGATTTTTTACCTTGTATCGTATATCGTCCTATTTCTGTTTTACCACTTCTATTTCTAGATGTTCAAATTCAAATTCTTTATGTGTCTATTCATTGGTGTCATATTCTTCTTTCTTAGTTGTTTGTTACCTCCTTCCTAGCAGGCAACGCGTTAGTGACTCCAGTCAATTGTTGTTAATGTCAAAAGACAGCAGTAATCATCATGAGGTGACCCATTTGCTTTTCGTGCCTGTAACATAAAAAGGTTGAAATTTCATGGTAATCTTTAATTATATAGTACGCCAAGCAATATATTTCTTGTGTTGGTCACATGCAATAATCTGGTCACATGTAGCTCGCACGCGCAACATGCGTCACGTGACAATGCTGTGCGATAACAGAATTGTTATATTATAATTGTTACGAGGGGAATAAGAAATATGTATTGTTGAATAAGCTTGGAAATGTTTTCGGGTTAGTATTGTACGGTCAGCAGATGAACAAGTTCACAAAAATATCTGCAAGGGTCCCGGATGGATTCTTTATATTTGTAAAGTAGTTATTATAAAGTAACTACGACCGAAAAGGGGCGTAACCCAATAGATTAACTCACAAGAGTTACGCCCTTATTGTTTTATGTATGAGGGCGAATCGCATATGAGTTACTTAACGGAAAGCTATAGGGGCTTACACCTTATTATTTTATGTATAGTAAATGCACTTTTTTCCAAGAAAGATCTTTCCATTTTGTGGTGTAATATGGGGCGAGTTCTGTTGATGAAAAGTAGCTTCTGTAATATTGTAGACTTTAATCTATCTCTGTGGTAAATTTCATTAAAATTTCTTTTGGTTTATGCGTGTTCAAGGAACAAAACAAAAACCTGCATCTATGCTTAAAAACTTTCCCATTTTTTATGACAATTCATAGATTCTATTGTACGTATTGGCGAAAGAACTTTCAAATACGGTCTAGTAGTTTTTGAGTTTTCAATAATTTTTAACATAGAATAAGTTAATGCTTGGCATCGATCCGACCTGATGGAAATTGGTGAATGGCTTTATAATTTATAATAGGTTTTTTTATTTAGTTTATTTTATAACAAAAGATAGATTCTTCACCTTATGATAGTACTAAAAGCAGTGATCACCAGTGGTGTGACCGTCTCTCGAAGAGAAGGACCAGCGCTAAAATCCTGCAGCGCAACTCTAATTTTCAAAGCTATGTTCGTATCTGAAGTAAATTTTTACGGTGAAGGAAAACACCAAGAAACCTGCACTCCTACGAGTTCCCTATAACGTTCTTAAAGGTGTGAAGTCTACAAACCTGTACTTGGCCAGCGTGGCCTTGGCCTGTACCCCTCACATTGTAAGGTGAGACCCGTGCCCAGTAGTGGGACAATTATGGGAAGCAATGAAGACAGTTTTTGGTGTCTTTTAGACAATAGGAAACTGAACGTTTCGACCGAACCGAACCGAATCGAACATTTTTATTACAAACTCCTTAGTATCTGTATGTTATTGAAGATAAGGTGTAGTTGTTAATGTATTCTGGTGTTACAAAAACGTGTATGTATGTACATTTACATAACACTGAGAGTTTCCTGGTTGTGACTGAAATAGCTCTATCACTTACAATGGATGACAAACACCTTGTTGACGCACCATTGTTTGCCTATGATATGACAGTTCTAGGATTTTAGTAAGGTAATATCTAAACATAGTAAGAGAACTTCAACCTCAAGCCATCACTGCCCACTATTGAGCACGGCTCACTTCTCTGAATGAGAAGGTTCAGGCCATAGTCCACCACGCTGGCCAAGTGCGGATTGGCAGACTTCACGCACCTTTGAGTTTGGCAAACCCCCCGGCATGCAGGTTTGCTCACGATGTTTTCCTTCACCGATATAGCGAGTGACATCTAAATGCTTAAAACGCACATAACGCCGAAAAGTCAGAAGCGTGATATCGTGATTCAGGTTTCTTATGACGTCTTCGTGTGACGTTGTGCGATGCTGTCACATATGCATCAAGATTTCCTGGCAGACTATATTGTATAGAGCTTTTTGTAGCGTCTCCGTCCGTGTGGAACAATTTTCATTCTGAATTCATCCACCTCACCGAAATTTCAAAAACGCTACGACAAATATTTATTTAGTATTCATCTTTTTCCTAAACTAATATAATTAAAATAAGGAAATTTTATTCTAGGTTTGAAACGAATATCGTATAATATTTAAACATAAAACAAAGTTTTACTCACATGTTCAAATAAATACATAAACACAAGCGCACGTTATTATGTCTGTACATGATATGTGATAGCAAACGATAATTTGTATATCGATGAAGGACAAATAAAGTCACCTTACAAAAGGAATTCGGGCAAAAAGCTATACCGACCAGCGTGGACTGACCGAAAGACAGTTTATACATTTAATATTGATTATTCTACTTAATCTTATATTTATTTATGATGTTATGAATAATATTGTGCAAGTACTTTATCATATCTGACTTTTTGCTCTTATGCCGTTTTTATGAAGCTGCGAGGTAAATTTTTCATTATTTATTAAAAAACACTTTAATAAATCAGTTTAGTGTTATTAAAATATCATTAAATTTTAATACATTGTTGAAATTAATAGTTTTGTTTGACAATAACACTTTTCGTCCCGATTCTCTACTTAGATAGTAAATGTTACATACAAGTTTATCTATACATTATCTATCTGTATCTTTATATACATGTATACGTGGTACGCAGAACTTCGAAAACACGTATTAAATTTGTTTGTTTACGTTGTTTATAAAAGGTGTTAATGAACTTCGATCTTAGGCTTCGACCACACACAGGGCATTTCCGGTTGTTTACAATGCGAATCCCTGCATAGTGCGTATTGACTTCACGCATAGAAAACAATGCGTTCCTTGTGCACGCGCTACGGGACGGCGCACGCGCAGCTTCTAGCCGCGAGTGAAGTGACTCGTTTTCATTTCGCGCTGAACCTCCGCGCGCGACGGACGTGTCGCGTCGCTCGCAGTATCGCGCCTTGATACACGCGTTTGTGCTGCCTTGAAGGATATCTGTGCAATGTGCTATGGAGTTTGTTTGAGTGACCGCCCTTAAGGGCTCATTTAGTGCTTGTTTTTTTGTGTCACGAATTCTTTGAACGGGTAAGATTTTTTTTACTTACACACATTACTTTTTCAGCGCAATTATAATTATGTTTTAAGAAAACAGACGCAATTAAGTTACTGAAAATAATTTAAATATTAATTTAAGACTTCTTCAGTAGAAGATTAAGTTTAATTACTCTGTTACCGGCGGAATTATCTTGACCTTCAGTGACTAACCATAATGTATACAATTAAGAAAATGCATGAGGATGATTTACACAAACTTTACTCATAACTTTGTTATTTATTTAAATTACAGTAGATTACCGGTTCGAGCTTAGCGGTTATTATTCGTGACGGAATTAACAATGGCATGTAAGCTAATCGTATACAAACACGGGGACTATTTACTTTAATTGTGTTATTACAATTACACTTAAAGAAATTGAAGTTTGTTTATGAGAAAAAAAACTAATTGCGTCGTATTTTAGGTAACTGCATATTGAATGTTAGAATATGCTTATAATAGTTAAAAATATTAATGACAAAAGTACATCAAAAGGAAGGCTTAAACTATTTCTAAGATGTGATATGTTATTTAATATCAGTTTATCTTTTAATCGAGCTATAACATTAGAATTCTAATTGAGCAATAGAAAATGCATTATGTTTGCTTTTTGAGAATCTTTGCGGTTTCCACTTGTGATAAGTATGTTTCCTTTAATAATGACGGGTAACTCTTAACAGAAAAGTTTGAGGTCATTGTGCCAACCCCAAATAAAATTGGGAAGAGCGCAGAACAATGATACTGATATGCTTTATTTGGTTATTGTCAATTCCATCATAGTCAACTTAAATTATCTAAGGAGAAATTGGGAAAAGAGTTAATTAAGTAAAAATTTACAATAATTGAAATATAATTATCGAATAAATACGTTACGAATTAGCAAAATTACTGAATTGGAAAGAAGAACTAAATAAAATGGTAGTTCATTTGATGATGAAAGAAAAAATAATCTAGCACCAAACAAAATAATTTTAGATGCATCAATGACTCATTGTCATTAACAGTAACTAGGTTCTCATGTCAAAATTAATCTACAATGCACTGTGTATCGTACAAACAATAAAATTGTAGGTGCTTTCTCTACTTTCCTGGCAGCTTTGTCGGGTCCGAGATAATTGTCGAAAGAAACAAACCGTCCAATTACAAACATAATGGATGAATTGTTGGATGAGAATACGAGGAGAGGTGGCACGAGATTAATATTTTCATCCTTTTAAAACTTCCCATAAAGTGTTCGGTAAAGTTTATTCAGTGATTGTTTTATTGCTGCTGGGAGTACTCGTTGTACTTAAATTTAACGAGATACATTTCTTCTATAACTAAAAATAAAATTTAATGTCTGATAGCTTTGTATTTCCTAATTCACAAGAATTGGATTAATCAACCCATATTTGGATTTTTCATCATCACAACAGACTGTTAATGAAGTCTTAAATTGCATCATTAAATCAGCCGTACTGAATGTTAACTGCTAGGGAGCTAGTAGCTAATTAGAATAAAATGGATCGATCCAATTGAGACGTGATCCAGTTGTAATTATCAGGCCGAGGCTGCGCGCGCGTCGAATTACAATGTGCTTGCGATATGTTAACTGCTGAATTGTATCTCAATAGTTCTATCTGATGTGAACATTGACCTCTTCAATCTCAATTTCTTTTTAAATAGCTTATCTGATTTATCTTTGATTTGTTTTCTTTCAACCAATTGCTATCGCACAGAATTGTATCTGCTACACCTTGAGAATTACTTGCCGCTTCTTTTGTCATATTAGTGTTCATGGGGATTTATTGACGCGATAGTGTGGTGTTTCTAAAAGCCAAATAGAAAATTTGAACTTTAATAGTTTTTCAAAATTGAAAACGTGAATTAAAAGCATCTATTCCTGTAACTGCTTATAGAACTTCAATATCGCTCAGTGCATTTGCATGAACGTAGTTCCTTGCATTGAGGCCGTAATAGCCTGTGTCTTCAGACGCTGGTCTAGAATGCCCTTAATTGCGACATTGCGTCGTTAAGCTATTTAGGTACAATTGCTAGATTGCCACTAAACAATGCGTCAGTGCCTGTTTAAGTGTTAATCTCCTGATTGGCTGATTGAGTGGTTTCTTGGTTAATACTCTTTTTAATGTAACATTAAAGTTTTACTTGCTTTGCTTTTTGTTCCGTTGATTGGTGTTTTTTATCGGGTATCGGTATCGGATTTCGAAATAACTTTGCAAACTAAAACACTTTAAGATTTAAACTGGCAGTAAAAAAGTACGGAAACAACCAATGACAATTAAAGTTGCTACAAATTTAAATCAAACTTATTAAAATTAATAAAACATTGACATTGTTATGATAAATAAAATGTCGTTAAATGAAACCAAAGTTCTTTAAACAAGATCTTTCACACAATGAGTGGTCATAAGAAGCCAATCTCTAATTGTGGATTTATGTGGAGTTCTGTGAAGACTCGTTCTGACAATGGTTAATGTTCTGTTTTCTTACTGATAATAGCAAAATAGCAAAAAAGAATTACAAGAACAGTGATTACGTAGGGTTGACATAGTCGTTTTAGTTAATAATTAAAGACTTAGTCCTAACAAAAGACAACGCGTTTTGTCATCGTATTATAAACATCCCTATATTCACTAAAACTATTCACAAATAAACTTGAAAAGCTTCCTTCTTAGATTCATTTTCTAAGTTGCATATTTTGACGCGTTGTATCAGAGTAGAATGCTTTTTTCACTGGGTTGGAAAAAACTGGTTGGTGATTATTGACAGCCCTGGTCGCTTGTAAAGCAAAAACATTGATTCTGGCATTTTCTCATGAACTATAATTCTTTTTACCACAGATTCTATACTCAAAGATGATCTTCTATGAACTAGCTCGTGCGTC
>DWJZ01004952.1:0-14704 GCA_018249125.1 Asbolis capucinus
AATCGTATTTATTATTGTGTACCTGTATAAACCGAAGTGCTTTAAAGTTATAAGATTATTTATTATGTCATACTGGTTCACTTTGTACAAATATTGGAAGATATCACTTTTACAAACTCGTTATCTCAGCTGCCATTGGACATTGCAATTATTCGATTTTACCACTAGATAGAGCATTAAAAAATACATATAACTGTATTTTTCACTCTGTTTGGTAAAAAAATGCATTTATCATGTTTTACTAGTAAGCAGACGATATATTAATTAATTTAAATAAGGATTAATGTTATTTTAATATACTTATTGTAATGTTATTGGGTAAGGACATTCAAATTAAGTTTATAATTTTTATTTTACAGATAATTAATCTAACTTTGTTATGGATGTTTGTTCCGTAAGTATAATAATAATAGAATGTTCATGTTATTGGGTAACTTGAAGTTGTTTGTAGGGAGGCAGTGACGAGTTAACTTTCAACAAGTCAATATCCGCCTTGAAAGTGGGACGGCGTGGTGGCGGCACTGGTAAACAAGTCGACAGTAACGATTTAAATGAAGCTTGACAGAAAATATAACGTAAATAACCATAGGAGTCAATAATATGTTGACACATGGGTTACGATGTAATTATGTTACAGTAGCATTATGATAAAATGTTATTGCGTGGAGACGAGGGGGGGTGGCTAACTGCCCCACTCAGAGCTGTTAATGTCGCATGAGATCGCTGTCGTTACAAACTCTCATTCAAATTCGTTTAAAATACTATGAATATATGTAGATATGGATCAAAATAAAATATCGGGTCGCAACATTCCCGCCTTGTTATAAAATAATATCGATCGATGCATCGTAAATGCGTCATAAATGTGTAACTGACTTTTTCACACAACGTTACTTTGCAAATTGACATAGAAACTACTTGAAGTGGAACCTTAGGATAAACTTTCTATAGGTACATTCCACGTACTAGGATTCCTTAGTAAAAGATAAACCGCACATCTATGTATACTTCGTTTTAAAACTAACTCACTAAATATTGTAGACGGAAGCAAAGTTGTAAATAGTAAATAATTTGTCTTTATGTATAATTATAAAATCTTTTTATTTTTGATAAATGTATATTATTTTACCAAATAAACCAGCTTGGGAGCAGAGTATTAAGTGGAACACAAAGAACCAGTGTGGGAAATTCCTGGCCCATGGTAGAATAATGTTCGGGAGACACTGGACCAGCATCTCCTCCTCTCCTCTCTCCAGCAGCAGCCTCCTCGTCTCCTGGTCTTGTACTAGCGGAAACTTCAGGGGCAGATTGCTTATACCTTATTCAACAATTCGGTCTTGCCTCTTGTGTTTCTGATGGCGGTTACCATGTGGCTTGATGTTTCTCGAGTGGCTTCAGCTCACTGCTGAGTACTGGTTTCTCTTGATGTTGAGGAGTTTTAGCGCATATATCACCGTGCTGCTCTAATTGGTGGAGGGTTTCGTGGTAAACCCTATTGTCGGAGGCTGTAATACCTCCCAAGATCTCCGATGTAGCTTAACGACTGCTATCTGAGGATAACAACCGGGACCCACTTCACACGCCCTCCGTAACAAAGATATGGTCATGAAATTGTTGTCACTAGCGGTCGCCCGTCCTGCGCGAGCGCACGCGTTGTTGCTTCACTTGTTCGGTCGCTTGAACTGTAAACAAGCCTCCGGGCTATGAACGCTTCGTACAGGTATAACAATAAAATCCTACAATAGGTTCATGATTCTTGTTATTGTCAAGTATGCACTGAGTCAGATTAACTACATATGTACACTCGTAACGATACCTAGTGAAGTGGTACTGTATGAACAGTGACGTCAGACAATGAAGATGAAACAGCAATAGATTAGTAAATGATTTGTGTCACAGCAAACGATGCATTTACTAATAAAATGAAAATTAAAGGCATTTCTTCTTCATCTAACTAACCTATCTCCATTTGACCTTAACTTGAAGAAAGTGCTTAAAAATAACATCAAATGCACCTCATGTGGAACGATGTTTGGAGGTTGAATTACTAGACTGAGTTGTTATAAAGTCGATGGTGGATATGTGTCGTCTACTGGCCACTTTAGACATTACTTACAATTTATCTCTTTTTTTTATTATTTTGTTAGAAATGTTTTGTTTTTTATTTTTAATTGATGTAGGGACTTTCTATTGTTAACTTTTGTCTTTCAGAACGAAAAAAATTGTTTTAATTTCGTTTAATTTCAATGTCTATTAGTTATTATTATTAGGTGTCATTATAATTTTCTACAGGTACGTTGAAAAAGAAAATAGTTGAAAATGATAGTTCTTCAATCCTTTCTATAACAATAGAACAGCTGGTAGGCATAATTATGGATTAGAAATGGAACAACATCGAAATAGTTATCAGTTTTAGATGTTATCTGTCTAATGATGTTATCATTGTTAGGAGATATAATCAAGTGAAAAGTTATTTAAAGATGTTACATTACTCGTTTCCGCCCGCGGCTTTGTGCGGTTTATGTGATGATAAAAGTGTGTGTGTTACTCCATACTAATTTACGTGTGTGGTGTGATGTAGGTAGATGTTTTATTAAGTATGTGGGTACTTTAATAATGTTTATTTTTGTCCAGTGCCGTCGGTTCACGGCGGCCATTGAATCATTGTGTTGTCAACTATTTGTGTTTCTTGTCCCTTCCTGATTCCCAAGTTACAATATAAACACGTGGCAAATTTCATTCAGGAGGGAGAAACATCTCAAAAACTTGCATTTTTCTTACGCAATTTACCGCGCGCGGTTTCGCCCGCGTGGTGGGTACGTTGATAAAATGTAGTTTAATATTATGTATTATTCCAGACTACATCTATTTCTGTTTCAAACTTTATTCAGTTTCGTTGAGCCGTTTTAGTGTGAAAGAGGAACGAACATCCAACAACTATGGATGTGCTTGACGATCCCTCGTGGTGGTCGAGTGGCGATGTAATCTTTAATGGCAAAGTGCACTAACTTTGTGAAACCTTATTCACTCTGGACCTGAATATTGTTTATAATATAATTGAGTTAAAGCCACAAAGATATTTGTTAGTTGCACATGTCTATTAAGTTTAATGGGTGTTCTCGTTATAAACATTCCGTTGTTTTCCGCCAGCCTCACGTCGCTGCGACTCATCCTTCATTGTGATAGCTGGCAACATCCGCCGCCATCGACGCCATTGTTTTTTTAAACACGGATAAGAAATTGTACTGTTTTATAATATGTTTGATTTTTACTAAAAAAATATAAAGATATCACCATCTGAGCCCCGTGGCAAATTCATTGGATGGGAATCATGAAAACCTAAACATGAATTAAAGATTTTTTTGCCACACTTTCCGTCCGCGACCGACGTTGATCAACTTTCTCCGATCATTGATGGTCACCACACGCCGATGGACTGTGAGCCCTTATCATAAGAATACAAAAATAATTTATTTATTTTGTAATAATCTTTTTGTTAGTAATAATAGCTCCATTACAGTACATATGTAAGCTGTACATATTTTATTTGCGTCAGAGCAGTATTTCATTACTTGCACAGGTGTTGTATTATTCGTTGAGTTCACTATTTGCCTTGTAGATAAATGCGAGCAATAATCTAAGTGTCTTCAGGCGCTCTCCTGCACGTTCTATACAATTTTACATTTAATGACGCAAACTTAATAACAGTTTGGTATGCGATAACATTTAAGGACGAGTTTCGTAGTATTCGAGGTGATGTAGCAGATAACATCGTGGTGGTATTCACTGTGTTCAGTGTAACTATTGAGTGACTAATCAGCAAACGAGTAGATCGATGCGTCATCGCTGGCGACAAACTCAACTTCGAAGGCACCCTATTACATCCAATCGCCGATGACTTCTTCACAAGAATGAGCAGGGAAAGAAGTCTTTATTTATTTATTACTTTTCCCGTAGCTACGTCACGCAGTCCTCCTGGCCACAGTCGACACCGCGTCCAGCGCATGAATACTAACTTGCTTGTAACATCATTCTTCAAGACCTAACACAGAAATTTTTATTTCCTAGTTTTACTCCTACGAGTCTTTTTGACCGCTTTTACACCTTTCTATAAAATTTTATCAAATTCGGTTCAGTAGTTTAGGCATTAAATGGTAATAGAGTGACTTTCGTTAAATAATATTAGAAAGTACAATGCACCAACATGGAATATTATAAATAAATAATAAATATCTTTGGATACTCACACACAGCCGTCTGACCCCAAATAAGCGTTAGCGTTTACTATAGGGATCAGACAACTGATAAATATACATATATACTTTTAAATACATACTTAAATAGATATTTCTATTACACACACAGACACACAGAACAGACATTCCTGCTCATCACAGGAAAGTTTGACCTGGAATCGAACCCACGACTTCCGGTGTTGTAGTCAGGTTCGCTAACCACTAGGCCAACCGGTCTGTCAATATTCACTGAAATATGCATTCAGTATAGTTTTAATTTCAGTTTTAGAATTTGTTTTATAAATACCAGTACTTTTACTAGCGCAATATTCTCAGCATACGAACTGTTTATGTAGAAGCAGCTGCTGTACCGCAACCGGTCAATTGGTTGCGTCAACCGACCAATCTTTTATTCTGTCTTTCGTTTAACTTTGCTACAGCCGACGTATCCGACGATATTTGCGTCCAGACGAGCCTTTAAAATATCATATGAAACGCACGTATCTAATAACGTTCTAAGTACACATATTTCGACTTATTTTATTTTCATAGCATCGAGTAGGTAAGACAGTAATAACCGAGATATGTGTATGTGGTGAGTGTGAAAGTCGTTATCAATAATCTTTTTTAAGTTACAAACTGATTCCATTATAAGATTTTACCGTTGTAGTTGTACTCGGCTAGACTGTCACGTCACTATACATTATAACAACAAAGATTTTTATAAATTCTATTCAACAAAGACCCCAGCATTCGTTGATAATGTAACAAAATATTTGGTTGTGAGATACCTACTACTAGACAAACATTTTTTATCGTTCCATGAATGTGACGTAGAATTGAAGGGGGCGGTTCATGGCCATAGTATATATATATATGTATTAAAGCATCATATAAATGATAGTAAGTATCTGTTTATAAAAACCATGAGCTGTTCGTGACATCCGACGCTACAGTACATTACGTGCAAAACTACCCATCAAAACGGTTTTTGTTGAAAAACTGGTGTTGCTAAACGATAACAAAGTAAGGTTTACTTGGTTTGACAGCGGTGATCTCGCGGCCGCGGACACAGTAAGAGGCGCGCTCTCGCAGGCTGCGCCAGCGCTACGTGTCACTGGACGGTAATTTGGCGCCATTTTTAACGTCAAAAATACGATGGTGTTTCAGTTTAACTTTAAACATAATTGTGCCAAAGTACTTAATGTGTATTGAAACCAGTTAATTCACCTAAAACTAGTTTAACCAGTGAAAGCAGCGGTCGAGAGGCTAGTCCACAGCTATACATTCATATGTAAGTTCTCAACGTCCGGCTCTGCGAGTGTGCGTGTTCCATTTAATTGATTTTTCGCACTAATGCTACCCCACAACGTTTAAGTACGTGACGAAAATAAGGATCCGTACCGAGCATAATGCCATTTGATATATTCAAGAACATGAAAACATGTTTCCGCTGATTTGAGATATGTTTTAATTCCGCTGTGTTATTCTTAGAAAATGCATATTCATCGGTATGAACATTGAAATACGCGCATATTTTTATCAGTGAGTGCTAATCGCAGGCGCTGTATCTTTGGCGGTCGTCTACAATCTGGCCGTTCGTTGTCGTATTCCGGATATGCCCGTGCCTTGCCATTGACCCACTTTCCGATGAGCTTCATGCTAATCCTGTGTATTATCCCACTTGATGCTTTACAATCTTATACATTTTTTACATACCCCCATTATCAGGTCGAAATTTAATAACTTCGTCGTTTATAAGAAAGCAGGTATAATATTAAAAAGCATCGAGTTTCACTTTTGGGCATGATTCTCTTCTTGTGACTAAGGAGGTACAGCTGCAGCCTGTTCCACCACGATGCTCCAGTACAGATCTGAAGCTTTTTGCAGCCCGATGACAATCGTGACGGATCATTTTACGTCCTCCGAAACACGGAAGTCCTCATTAAATTTCTGCCACAAGCAGTCACTTTACATAAGTGGCCATTGTTGTCTAACTTTGCCAGTAACTTCCGACAGACACAAGCCACTGGACTATTGGCACTTCGATGATTTGTTGTTATTTGTTTCCCGCGTAAATACTAACTAGGTACAAGTACTAAGTACGTAAAAAATAGTCTATATTATTTCTCAAGTTACTTTCGCGTCTAAAGTACTTGTAAGGCCAATTATGTAACCACTTCGTTGCACTGCAATGAAAATATCATTGTTTCTAATATCAGTGAAAACCAACATCAAAATGGGTTAAAGCTGAACGGCTGATAACAGTGTTCGGTGCAGTAACTGATACCAGTAAGGTTTGTCATCGTGCGATACTCCATGAGGAGCGGTGCGCTGCACTGCTGCTGCACTGCTGCTGCACTGCTGCTGCACTGCTGCTGCACTGCTGCTGCACTGCTGCTGGGCTCTGGTACACTCACAATGTAGAGCTACGAGCCATAGTCCACCACATTGGCCAAGTTGGGGTGATGGACTTCACACAGCTTCGAGAACTTTATGGGGAACTCTCTGTAGAGGAGGTTTCCTCACGTTTTTCTTCAGCGCAGTGTATTAAATTATAAAGTATTATACAATGTATGGTATGAATAAAATGTTATTATAATTGATCGGAAAAACCGAAGCGAGCATAATAAGATGTATGTTAAATAGCTTTTCTTTAAGGTCAGCGATGAATTGGCGACTGTTCTGTAGTTCGGTAGGTACACAGCGTAAACTAAGATAAACACATATAGTTAGATTACGAGTTGTGTGGGGTTGAAAGCCGCTCGAGTTGGTTCCTGTTAATATATTTATTTACCGCGCATTTTTTTTGAACTAGGCTGTGTCGCTTAACAAAAGTAATTTATACTTTTTGATCAAGACTTAGCAGAGGATCCGGGATTCACTAAAAAAAAATTGTGATTAATATTTTTTATTTTTTTGGTTTGAGTTAAACGCACAAATGAAAATTGGCTACTTTTTAGATAAAAAGAATGAATAATTATGTGAATGGATTTCTAAGCATTCTAATAGATCTTTATTGACATGACAGCCTATCGGTTTGAGCGACGGGCAAAGATCATAACTTATTTTTAGTGTACTAAACAATTATAATTATGATTTTTTTTTGTGCTTTGTTTTATATTGCCAACGTTACAGTATCCAATTAGCGAAGGCAAATTTCATTTTATTGCACAAGTTTTTTGAAGGAATCTGTTTAAATACTGCCAATGTTGGCCGAGGCTTTGTTCAGTGTTTTGTAATGAAACACCATTTCGTCATTCTGTAGCTGGATAGTTAGTTTTTGTGTGGTAGAATGAGTTCAGACGGCGCCGCGGCGGAGGGCCGGTCGACGACAATCACAATGGAAAGTGATTTTGACGTGAAACTGCTACCTACTATTGAAACCAATTAAATAGTGCAGTCAGTTGGAACGTTCGCAGCCCGCCGCCTTATGTCGATCGCAGTCGATCAGCTAGGTTGAGGCACAGCGAGCGCGGTCTGCAGGACGATGGGCGACCGTTAGTGACAAATCATTTATGCTGTCGGTCTCTGTTGCTGTCGTTGACAGGCCTGTAGGTCTAGTGGTTAGTGAACCTAACTGCTGAGTCGGAGGCCGTGGGTTCGATCCCCACCCAGTGACTTACTTTTCAGTGAGTCATTTTCCTCTGATGAACAGAAATGTTTGTTTTGTGTCCGGTTGTAATAACAACATCTGTATAAGTATGTATTTAAAAATATAGATGTATGTATGTGTATCAGTTGTGTGATCAACTTCGTACAAGCAAACATGCTTGGGTTAGGATCAGATGGCCGTGTGTAAGGTGTCTTGAGATATTTATTTATTATATCTATACTAATAATAAACAGAAAAGATTTGTTATTTTTTTTATATGTTTGTAACAAATAAACTTAAAAAGTACTGATCCGATTAAAAAACTAAAAAAAAATTAATCAATATAAAATATTAAACTAAAAAGAAACTAAAAAAAAAGATTAAAAAAAATTAGAATGCTACATTATCACTGAGTGACATAGACTATATAAATATCTAGAAAAAGTAGGGGTTCTTACTAATATTCAATCATTTAACCCAAGAAGTAAAAAGAGAAATGTTTACTCTCAACATATGAACACAAAATGTCCATCCGTGCGGAGCCGGCGCGGGCCGCTGCAGGGCGGGTTGCCTCACCCATGCGCGCTGTCGCAGCGTGCCGGCGTACCGCTCTAGGCCTCCTCTGCTCAGTAGCGGCCCTGGGTTGAACCCATACAGTGCACTCTGTACATTCGATATTCCTAGTATTAGCTACTACAATGTTAGTTAAACTTCAAAAGAAGAGGTTCTCAATTTGTTCGTATTTTTTATTATTTTAAGTGTGTTCTTATACTCGTAGCTCATATTTTTATACATAATATGTACAGTACATGTTTTTTATTACATTGCTTGTTGGTGCATGTCATATGTGTGACTGGTTATACTTAATTAACAAAAAATCTAATCATTTTGAGTTATGCGTAATAACGCGTACTTAATTGAATTTCATTCAATTTATTACTTTTTTCTCAGACCGGCCACGCTGTTCTGAAGTCGATTTTTTTAATAATTGCATGTGAATAATAATAATTTAATTATAATTGTATGTTAGGATAGTAATAGTTAGTGTGGTAGGATAAGTATCGCAAGCCAGTGAAATAATGGCGCGCCGGAGCGGCGAGTGGGCTGATAGGCCGTGCCTGTCACGTTTGAGGTATACTATTACAATTAAATAATGTTTCGATGTTGTTATCGATAATGTTTTGTTGGTTTTTAAATATTTTTTATCAAACTTCACGAAAACTGTAAAATATGCTACTTCGCGCCAGATAATGTCTTTCGTGTGTCGTAATAAGCAACATCCAGTCAGATCAAACTGATGCAGTTTTCCTTTTTTAGTTCTGCTGTCGGTTACACCTGGCCGGGGAGTAGAGGGAGGAAGGGATGGAGGGGGAGGAGTCAAGGTGTTTAAGAGCTCACTTTTACATCGAAAAACATCGGCACAGTTTCCTCTATTTTCTTATTTTGCACTTTATCGCAATTCACTTAATGCAATCCACGGCTAAGGCAGCTGCTAGGACATAAGGTATGGGTGCAGTGTACATACTTCACATCACAACAGCTATTAGGTCTTTTAAAGCGCAGGTCCGCTCTTGTGTGCCGTACCGCCGCCATATATGGGCTGGTGCTGCCAAATGTGATGTATTAGCATTGGACACAATGGAGAGGCGTGGTGAGAGACTGATTGGCAACCCTAATTGGTTAAGACCAGTCTTCAAATCCTCGAGTACAAGCATAGAGTTGTCAACCTCTCGGTATTCTATAGTATACCTACACTTTGAAGAGTGTACGCAAGATTCCATGATAACTTTTTCACCATCAAACGAGCCGACGTACGGCGGCACTTAGTTCGTAGACTCGTCATGTCGGTACGAACAGTTGATCGTGTCGGCGTTCTCTTTCTGTTCTAATGTAAATGTTGTCAAGAGTGACGAAGCTTTTACTAAGTTAGTGCGCTTTACCATCTGCCTCTCAAGCACTAGCTTTGGAACATTGTTACCAGAAGTTAATAGTAAATTCAATTGTTAGATAAGGTCTGTAATATATTTAATATCTTTATTTAGCGATAATTAAGCAAACCGTACGTGCTCTCTGAAGCACGAAACTGCAATATCCCCTGCAGCTCCAGTACAGGGTACGGTATAATCAGATGCAGCTGTAACAGCTAGAACGTTTACGGTACAAATTACATAAACTTGCATAATTCATGCTAAAATGTCTATACTGAGCATTTCTTTTAGTATGAGTTGTCGTTCCAGTTAGCTGTGTTTACTATAGCGAAGCTAATTGCTGTTTATATACAGGTTAAAACAATTATTTCAATGTGCTCTAGTAAATTTTTTGTTTTATGTTTACTTGTGTTTGTTGTTCGTCTGACTGCGACATCTATATTTGCATTGAGTTCACGTTATTGCCCGACAAAACCGTGGTACTTTAGCTAGCGTCCTCGCATGTATTTCTCCGTTAAAGGATTCGTCGTTTTCCAACTGGGAGTTCGAAAGTCAGTTCCTCTTTTGTGGCCAACGACACGTCGGGCATGCCGCAAGTAGATGTGCACGGGGCGAAGATTATCTCTTACCATCATATGACTAGGGCATTTGTTTACCACGTATAATTATAAAAAGTAGTTGACTTTTAGCTAGTCCTTTTGACACCAAAGTATCGGGCGGAGTAATAATTAACGTGGTTAAAACACCGGTTGCGTGGCCATCTTAAGATATTACAGCGCTCTCAAATACATTTGAAGTCTGCCCAACAACGAGACACACCTTATTTGTTATGTCATCGTTATGATTGCTGTCCATCATGTTCCACGGCTGTATAGTCCTATAGTGGTTGGTGGACTGCACACACCTTGGAAAATGTACGGACAGCTCTCAGTTGTACAGGTTTTCTCGCGATGTTTTCCTTCACCGGAGCTGATCTTCATCAATTTAAAATACTTTCATAACATTAGACGCGCGACATTCAAACAGACATAGGCACAGTTTATTTTATTTTTATTAACAACATGGCAAGTAGTATGTACATTTGTTACATTATAAGTATTAATAACTATACTTTTACCTTACATTATAAGTATTAATAACTATACTTTTACCAATAGTTATATCATATCGTCCATCGAGCGCAAAACTTATCTGTTCATTAGTACACAGCGTTACCGCTTTCTTTAAGCTGTTACCGATATTGATAGGTGTGACAGATGACACTAAAAATGCATTTAGATGGATATCAGTTGAGTGTGTTTGATTGTTGCACCTATCCCACCCGATACTGGATGTCAGAGCCGCACCGATATCGCAGGTAATGTCATGTGAAGAACTCTAAATGCAACGTTGAAACATTCTTTATCGTTGGGGTTTTTCTTACAGCGTCATCACGATAAACCTGGAATTTTACTGTGGCAAACCATATCGTTCTCATACTAACATACAAATTCACCGAAGGATGTTACGAAGCAAGCTGGCGACGAAGCAGTTAAAGACGAATAAGAATGACTTATTAAATATATCGCGAGCTACTTTAAACGTTCGCCTCACTTTAATCTTCTGTTCTTATATCATCTTTAGTTTCAGTTGACATTCCAAGTACCTGCCTATTACGGTTCGTAAGGTAAATCAAAAACCTCGAAAAACAGAACATTGAAGTGGGAAGTAAGCATTTATAAGACTGCACAACATTAGACGTCATCGCCTCCTACAGTCAGGTGTGGTCGTTGGAAAATTATATAGAAATATACTGATTATATAGAAATAGTAAAAATATGTATGAAACAACACAAAATGAGGTACCTATTTAATTCTGAACAACAATATGTGAACAAACTATTTCATCATGAACAAATTCTGGAGCAAGAATCAATGAAACTTGTGTGTGGTTCCGACCGCCGCGTCCGAGAATTGATATTGTCGCTTGCTAGAGATTGTTCAAAACATGAAAATATGTTGTTGAAATCGTTTCCAGTCAACTTAAATAGTTTTAATTCTTGTACCAAACCCTAATTAAACCTTCATTGTAATATCAGTAGCCTCCGGTCGGCGCTCGTTTGTCTTGTAAGTCATAATTTCCAGGATGAAAAGGTTGGAATCAAAACCGTCCCGTGCTTTTTGTAGGTAGGTAGCTTTTGTAGGTAACTTTGCCACACACCAATAGTTCTTTAAGAATGGCTGCAGTTTCTGCAACATGTTCTTGTTAACAATAGGCTGTGAAGGGTCAAAACAGATGAATTACTGAATTTAAAACAGCAATAGACAATCCTAAAAGTTAAATCCCCCACAAAACACAAATGTTTGTTACATTATACGAGATAATATTATTAACAATTCTGCTTATTGTAAGTTTTACATTGAATGTTCTGATTACATTCAATTTCCATTCATTCACATCACGCGAGACTTGAAAGCAAAAGGCCAAGTTATTTATTAGGCACTGTATGTAAGTCAATACCGAATGCTATTGTGATTCCAGATTCCAAGGTGTCTCTTTTGGCAGTGAAATATAAGACAAGCTGGCTGAGCAGTCTCCAATACTAGGTACCTATATAAATTAAGGGAATTAATGCAATCTAGGAAGAATAGCGTGAACTTGGATAGTTCACGTTGAATATTGATGGTTGGAGCATAACATTTTTTAATTTAGGCATCCGTTTGCAAATGATTATACTTGGATATTAAACGTAATACATTTCTCTTATATAAATCTTTGGGTCTGAAAACTACGCCCGATACGTACTTAATCTGTTTTTGTTAGCAGCCAGGTTCTCGTTGTAAACGTTGTATCAGACTTAGGCGCTTTTGGTATTCACAATCGTCAATCGGCTTTCAAATACACCCCATACGATGTCAATCTGAAAGTATTTTGATCAAAATGGCGTCGAAACGTATTCTTGTTTATATCTTAAAACATAAAATAACATTAATCGTAATTATACAATGATGTTTCGAAACGGTACAATAAATTGGTAGAAAATAAAACGCATTAACTCGCAACAACTGTTGTAAAATTGTTCAGTTTGATTTCCGATCCTAATGAGTTGAAGTTCTATAAAAAAAACCTGCCATGTCATGCGCACGAAAACACAATAAAGCTCACAAGTAATATACATATTACATTAGATTGTTTGGTGAGATAGCAAAGTCAATGTATTCAATCAATGGCTTTCACAACTTTTTACAGTAGAAGAACTATGTATGTTGTGAGACTTGGTTTTTTTACAAGTTTGTTTTTGATAGCTTCATACTTCAACGTGAATACCTTTCGGCTGGACTTCGATCGAACGACTTCTAAACTTGAACGACTTAAACAAAAATCAACCAGTAGATGTTTTGATATAATTGTGGAGTATCTTAAACTACTGTCGTTATCAGATGGGCCAGTGATCCGATAATATCCCTGTCGAGCCACAGTAGTGGAGCGCGGGTAGGTACGCAGTAGCTGTTTAGATAATGATCAGAATGTTGCAAAAGATTTATCAACAATTATTTTAATTAACATCGCCTTACGTCACTAATCGTGCATATTCCGAGAATTGTTTTTTTAAGTCAATGGTTTTATCATGATTTAGATCATTAATGTGACTTTATGCAACATGTCCAATTGTCCATGGTACGAGTATGTGGTCACTTTTATTGTGCGTTTTGATATTTTTTATTATAGTTACAGTTTACAGTAAATGAAGTTGAGTATATTTAGGTAACATTTATTTTGTTAACATGCATCTATTTACTCTTTAGGTATTGCTTCAGCTTGCTCGGTTACGCGAGGCCTGTCTACGCGCCCGCCGTCAATACACACGGGCTCGGCGACGTCGATCAGCTCACCCTACGGAAAGGGAAACGAAATACGCCGAGTACCGAGCAATTGCTGAGACCAAAGCCCGAAGTTGGAGCGCACTCGTGGACGATCTTGACCCGGACCCCTGGGGCCGCCCTTATAGGGCGGTATTGGGAAAGTTGTGTCCATGGGTGCTTCCTCTGACGGAAACCCTCGTTCCCCTTTTCGTGGATGCGGTTGTCGACAGTCTGTTTCCCGCAATTGCCGACGAATCAGGCCCATCACGGTCGCCAGCGACGTGGTCGGCAGAGTGGGCAGTATCCGACACAACTCCTCACCGCCATCAGACGGATGGCAAAGCGGAATGCTGCGCCGGAGCAGGATGGAATCCCAGGGCAGGCATAGGTCTCAGCGTTACCGGTGTTTGGGGGAGACTGTAGCGACTATTCACCGCATGCCTCCGCCAAGGAAGATTTCCTTCGCAGTGGAGGCAGGCGAGGCTGGTACTGCTGCTCAAGCCAGGTCGACCCCTGGATTCCCCATCAGCATACAGACCCATCTGTCTGCTAGACGAAGCGGGAAAACTATTCGAGCGGATTATATTCGTTTGGATTAGTCGGCACCTAGTGTGCCATGGCCCGGACTTGTCCGAAAACCAATAAGCTTCTGGCAGCAACGTTCAACGGTGGATACGATTCTCCGTGTCCGGACACTCACAGAGCAGGCCAAATCCCAGGGTAGAGTAGTCCTGGCTGTTAGCCTTGATATTATCAATGCTTTTAATTCTTTACCCTGAAGCGCCATCATGGAAGGTCTCTCTGTCCATCAAGTGCCGTCCTGTCGCGTAGATTCAACTGTTACCAAATTTCGACACGAGCTGAAGCAGAGGTTCATGGTTCGAACCCCAAGTTTTATGTTGGTTTCTTATAGTTTATAATTTTATACAGAATGGAAATTTCTAGATTAATCTGGACGAAATAGAAATGAAAGAACAAGATAGAAAATGTTTGAGCAGTATAGAAGAAATTTAAAAATAGAATTTGTAGAACTTTCTGGGCGCAATAGAAATGAAAACACAGGACAGAAAATGTGTGAGCAGAATAGAAGAAATTTAAAAACA
>DWJZ01004953.1:0-14704 GCA_018249125.1 Asbolis capucinus
GGAAAACATCGTGAGGAAACCTGCATGCCGGGGAGTTTGCAAAACTCAAAGGTGTCTGAAGTCTGCCAATCCGCACTTGGCCAGCGTGGTGGACTATGGCCTTAAACTTCTCATATAGAGCAGAGACTCGTGCTCAGTAGTAGGCCCTGACGGTTGAGATCTACATATATAAACTTTTTTAAAAACGTATAAGATACAATAACAAATAAATAACGATACTGTTATTATGTAAATCTACTATAATGGAATGAAATGCTAGCGTACACGCGTATCATGGCGTAATTAGCTTTGGACACGTGAGAACTGTAGTCCAGAATCAGCTAATTAATTCAGCATTGTACGGGATGCTCTGAAACTCAACTCCCAGTCTTATTTATGCACAAAACTATGAATTCGTTTAAAAATTCTACACTCGGAACCGTGCACCTGAGACTGCCGTTTTGTTTATGGAATGTTTTTAGAGTCTCTTTATATCTGTTCGTACCGAATCGTTACTGTACGGTTTAGTTTGGCAGTAAGCGACTGTTGCCAGTCGACGACGTTTAAAGCAAAGATTGTTAGAATGCGACGCGGTTTTCTCCGACGTTTATTATGCGTACTGCGAAGGATTGGAATAATTTGCCTGCGTCGGTGTTCCCGCCCACGTATGATATAGGAAACATTTTAATGCAAACGGGTACTTAAGATCTGTTTATTATTTTAACAATATACATATATATGTATATATATATCGACCTAGTTACATAGGTCTTGCCGTGACCATGACCCATGTAACTGGGTCAGATAATCAATAAACATATCGTGAGTACCTGTTTGCATTAAAATGTTTAGTATCCGCGACGATATTATTCCAAAAACATATATGTATTATGATATAGGAGTCTTCAAGAGAGAAGTGAATAGGCATTTACTAAGCTAGTGCGCCCAACACTTTAGACATCTTCACCACTTTCCATCAGGGGGAACGATGTCAAGCATTAACTTATTCTATGTAAAAAATGCATCTTTTTGGAGAGGTATTTCTGTTTTATATTACTGGTCACAAAATTTAAAAAAAATTATGTTATGGATTGCTTGTCATCACGTTTTCATTGAATTGAACCGTGATGGAATTGTATAAATGTGAGAAAAGAAGCAAAAAACAGTATTCAATCTGAGAAAAAGAGTATAATTTATAATATCCCTAAGAACCAAACAACATGAATCTAGTATCACATTACATACATGAGTATTAACTTAGTCCTACACATAAAAATATATATATGGCCTAGTTACCGTAGTATGTACGAATATTTAATCTAACTGGCTTCATCCAAAACGAATTACACGTCTTAATTCTCCCAACGTCTTTTCATCATCGAACAAGCCATCAAACGGCGGAATCCATCCCTTCGTCGTAAACATTCCGCCAGTACGAACGTCTCGCTTTGCGTCTTCTTTTATCGCGTACCGCGAAGGACTGGAATAAGTTACCCACGCCAGTGTTCCCGTTCGATTATAAAGTAAATATCTTCAAATCAAGAGTGAATAGGTTTTTGCTGAATTAGTGCGCCTTACCACCCAGACTGTCACAGACAGATTACAGCACACACCCAGATCACAAACAGATTGTGGTCAAGCACTAATGTATTGAATAAAAAAAAACTGACCATAATATGCCAGTAATTTTGTCATTATTAACAGCTTCTTAAGTGTTATTTTTTTTAAGTGTTCTAATTTTTAAACAGCATAAAAATTTAGAAGATTGTTTGTTTACCGATTATAAATAGTAATATATAAAGACTCCCTCCTCAGTTTTCTTTGAACGTCTTTTTCTTCTCTGACGGATTACTTAAGACGGATTTTAATTTAGAACGCAATAAAACATTTCTCTCTGAACCCAGTAATTATTATTAAAGTTATTAGTTAATGGGCGCAATAAAATTAGAAAGAATGTTGGGATTAAGTCTTAATTAGTGAGCGGCTGTTGTTCTTTGAGTAATTTTGTAGCTTTGTTTCTTTGTTCGGTATTAGAGTAGGCGAATTTTTTTTATAATCCTAAAAAAACGAATTCCCTTTCGTATTATTGTTGTGTTTTTTACAAGATTTAAGTTTCGCCATTGTGTCTAGTTATATATTGTGCTTGTTTTTTGATATAGTGTTTTCTATATCTCTCTTTTTTGAAATACCTAATGTAGACAAACTTACAGACGGAGTACTTGATGGTTAGTGACCACCGCCACCCATGGACGAGCAACACCAGAGGCATCGCCAACGCGATACCAACCAAGAAGAAAGTAATGGACCCGTTTCAGAAACGTTTTCTGGGAACACCGATAGCTCGTTCCATAACTTACACGTCCTTGGTAGGAAATTACGTGAAAATCTAACAGCAATCTACTTTCTGTTTTCTATATGTTGGAATTTTGCCAGCGTGGTGGACTATGGCCCAGACCCCTCACACTCTGAGAGGAGACTTGAACCCAGTTGCTACTCAGTTGGTATCCAAGACGGTTAAGGCTTACTTTTTTATTGCAATGCGTCGGAGATTTCATTGTTCATAGATAATAATTTGACGAATTTACGTCCTGTTGCAAGAATACTCTGTTTATTAGACACAAGGTTTTGCACGTGGTGTTTTGAAAATATGTAGCTTTTATTATTTCAGACTATAATTTATCTTTGTGCTAAATGTCATTCAGATTTGTTCAGTAGTTTTTACGTGAAGATGTAACAAACATGTATCCATTCATCCTTATAAACTCCCGCAATTATAATACGAATACGCATCGCCTCATCTTTGATCACCCGGATCGCGAAGAGCTGGAACAAATTGCTCGCGTCGGTGTTCCCGTACGATTACAATGGAACGGTCTTCAAGTCAAGAGGGATAAGGTGTCTCCTAAGTTAGTGCGCTTTACCATCAAAGACTTCATCACCATCTGCGGAGAGGACAGAACATTATAGGAAACAGTACATCCAATAATGAAACCAGCATTTCTAACATACTGCTTCAGGTAAACGGCAGAAGAATAGGAGGAAAGTCTTAAAAAAGGAAGATTAAGAAGGAGATAGAATAAAACCCATGCCCGGAGTAATTTACTGAGTTCTGTGACAAAAATACTCTTCTATTGAATACTCTTTCAATCTCTTCTGTATGTTGTGAGCAGTAAATAAAACCAAGCTCTGTTTTATAAACTCCGGAGTCAGTTTTCTCGCCGTTTTTAATCTGAAAACACATTAAACTTGATACTTTGTTTCAAATTGCATTTTCTGAAGCATCTTACAAAAAGTAATACATAATGCATGCTTTTCCTGCAGCTGGCTTTGCGGTGTCGTTACTATTGGTTTTCATTTCTTATACATTTTTTTAGGGATAAAATGTACGAGATTTGTGGTCAATAGAGGGCCTGGTTTCCAAGTTTCCTGGTTTTTGCTGGAATCTCTACTATACCCTGGGGTTGCTGGTTTTGTCTTGTTTGGTTTAAAAGTGAGACTCATCGCATGAGTCATGCATTTGGTGTTTTATATTTAAATCACACAGTGACATTTTGTGGCTGGTAACGTGTTTATGTCATTAATAAGAAAAAATTAAATTAGCATACAAAGTTTTAATATTTAATGCATAAAAGATGATTTAGTGTTCATATTTGTATTTCCAAATCGCCACGAAATTGACAATGAACATTGGTATATTTATACACTAAAATAGATAGAGAACAGCAAGTTGTGTGTAATTGAAAATTGTTATTTCACATGTAACGAGTACAGTGGCAAGACAGTGCCCTCGGCCGAGTGCTCGGTACCTATTAAAATAATCGTTTTTTAATTTTTTGTCGCCTCTGCTTTCTCGGACAAATATAGGTTTGCTGTCTACCACCGTACTCGTTAAGTGTGAAAAACCGATACATGTTACATAATGACGACAGAAACGAGTCGTTTTCGAATCGAAAAACCTTAGTAATGAAAATGGTAGGTACCAGTACAGAAGCTGAAATACAGTCGACTTATCAGAAGCGATTCTCGATTTCATGGCGCCGCGAGCGTTGAAGTTATTTTGGTCCTTATCATGAACTGGAATTGTCTAAGAACTCAGGTTTCTGGTATTTTATTTCTTGGCTTCCTTCGCTTAGACGTAGACAGCATTCTTTATAATGGCTTCAACCCATTGAAGGCCACGAGCACAGGTCTTTCCTTACACTGAGGAGGCCTTCACGATCAATCCATCACGCTGGTCCAAGGAGGATTGGTGGTGTGATTAGAGGCCAATCTAAGTGACGGAAGTCGTATGCCACTCGAAAGCCTCTGACATAGCCGGACGATTGCTATCTACGAATAAGGACGAGCTGTCTTAAGTGAATTTCGTAGCATGAAAGCGCACCTGAATTTTGTCACAAGCGGTCACCCATTATCTATCTGACCACGCCCATCATCATCCTTCCTTCAACACTTAGGATCAGCACAAGTAATCGTTACTATGAACACCTCAGTTGTTCAATGCTTGTTTTTATATAATATATGTATGTATACAGTTTAAAACTCCGTGTCCAGTAAACAACACTCGATGGGGCTAATATTTTAAATTGTATATTGTCTACCAACTATTGACTTAACTTAAATTGATAAAAGAAGGATTTCTCAGTAAGTGTAATTGTTAATTCTTGATCGAAAATATAAAATTCTTCAACTATAAATACTAGGTGCCTATTTCGACAGACAGGTATTTTATATAAATTTTCAGACATAAGTTAATCAAACCTTTTACAAAATTAAAGAACTGGCATTCTAAAACAAATGAAATCCTACGCAAATATTAACAAGACTTCATTCCATATTCCTGGCCATTCTAATATTTGCTGACGAGTAATTAAAAATTGAGGCTACTATTTGTTTTGTAAGTATGAATAGGTTACGGAAACGCCATTAGGAATATCGCAGAATATTTATTATTGTTAGGTTTATGTTATTTTATGTAAATATAATAATTTTTAAGCCACTACGAGCATACAAACTAAGTGTCTCAACGTGTTATGTATGCTGATTCTAATCTGAAATTTTTATTGATTAAATAATTGATGATGATAATTTTATTGATTAAATGATTAAATATTGATTAAATATGATTTTGTTTCCAGAGATTAATAAAAGTTTCTATCTTTATGCAAGATTTTATTTAACTTTCATTGTATATTTCTATATTAATATATCAGTATCTATGTATACATAAAAATGAATGTTTGTTTCTGACTAAACTCCGCCCACGTGGTACCAATGTTGATAGAAAGAAGCTTGTATCACTATCGAGGTCATTAACTATCTCCACATAAAAAACACGTCAATCCGTAGCTCTGTTTGCGACTTAAAGATGGATTTACATACAAATTTACACACATTTATATGTACGGATTAATTTTATTACGGTACCGAATTCAAAGGATGCTAGCAAACTCTGTGGAAATTATATTATAGGTTTCTGCTGTGATAGTCATATACAACAATTTCCTTTAAACATACACAATAGTAACTGTAATAGTGGTTCAATAGTTGCCCAAGGTACAGCCTAACGTGTTTATTTAGCAGTATACTACAAATGTACTAAGTTAGTACAAATATAGTACAAAATTAATTAAGCAGCAAACTATACGTCAAACGGACAGACTGACCGCTCCAATAGCCGCGGGGCATCATTACACGGACTGACATCGTATGGGTGACAATACGTATCTGTTATAATTATCATAGTTTACTGTATACAATATTAATATGTATTTATTACCTCGTGTCACAGTGTTAGTGGTTCCATTCCTCTGGCATTTTTTGATTGATTTTTATTCTTCCGGAATTGTTTTGATTGATTTTTATTCTTCCGGAATTTTTTGATTGATTTTTATTCCTCCGGAATGTTTTGTGCGTCCTTTTGTTAGATATCAGAGTAAGTCGTAGGTTTTTTTACTAACTTTTATTTAAATTGCAGTGTATGTTTGTAAATTAATATTTTAGTTTGTTACGGGACAAATCATGCAAGCTTAATTAGACCCACTTCCTCTTACACTACGCAGCGGAAATTTTGCATAAAGTTTTCATCCTAATATTGCATTTTTGTGACAAGCATGAACTGATACTACATTCAAGATTGGCTCCAGAAACGGGAACTCCTTAACGGTTAACAATACAGTTACGAAATTTTATGTGTTTCTTTGTATTATGGATCTATAAGTAAAGCTTGGGTTTTTTAATATTTTAATATACCTTGTTTATATCCTTAAGTGACCCTGTCCAGATGTTTTTTGTAATTTGAATTCAACTGGGTTAAAGCCAACTCGTATTATTAGTATTACTGCTAATACGTTTGTTAGGTCAGCTAGCTCTGTTTAGCAGTTTGCATTGATCCTAGGAGATAAGACGAATGAAGTAACAACTAACATAGGAGATAGTATAAGAGACCGATAGTGCCAAAAAAATCTTAATATTTCCCTGTTTTGGAGGTAAACGACGGTTTGACGAAGTCGACGGTCTTCTTCGATGAATGAAGCCAAAAAAGATGAAGAATTTTAGACACCAACTATGAATAAAGATTTGTCTATTTGTTTTATATATATATTTTTTTTTCTTGTTCGAAGTGCCATTGAAAATTTTCTTTTTTTAATTTTGTGTACCTTTACTTGTACTTTACCTACTTTACCTACGTTTACTTTGACGGAATAAACATGTTTTTTTTCTTCTATTTTATAATTGTTTTGTAGACTTTTTTCATTATTTAAGGCTTACAAAATTAAATGCTTTCTTCAGATACCATTTTGGCTTTTCCTCAGTCCACATACCGACGCTCCATTCTGAAGCTTTTGATAAATATTTCTGAAAAAATCGAGACACTTCGATTTCGAAAGGCAGCATTTCTGGCCATTTTACACAAAGTTGTTGTTATGAGTTATTTGGTTATGACCATGTCTTTGTGACTATCAATTTCTGTCACATGGCTAAACAACAGCTATGTATGTGGCTAAGCTATCATGATATACGACATCGAAGTCTGTGGTTGCACGATAGCGGCTCAGCCTCTGTCAATTAAACTCTGTAGAACCAAGTTTATCATACGTTTAGCATGCCATGATTTGTGGTTTGACGTTTGCTTGCGATATCTCTATAAAATTTACTTAAATATTTATGATAAAGGCCTGTTCATTTTCCCTTCTCTTTGCACATTATATGAAACTATAGATATTAATACAGATAATTTAAAAACATTATAATTGAATACAATTTTTTTAGTCTGTGGTTAGGCGGGTGATCAAGTTATGAATTGTTAAGATTGTATGAAAATAAATAAATAAAATAAAGTAATAATAAAAACGAAAAAAAAACATCGTTTGTTTACTTGATTAAAAATAAAATTAATAAGTTATTATATGTACGGACTCGAAGAAGGATGTATCTTTGTACTATTCTGGACCGTACCTAAAAAAAAATTCAAACCACAGACTAGCACATATTA
Organism: Asbolis capucinus; assembly: GCA_018249125.1. NCBI lineage: Eukaryota > Metazoa > Arthropoda > Insecta > Lepidoptera > Hesperiidae > Asbolis > Asbolis capucinus. Next base: position 7,472 of record DWJZ01004953.1, read on the forward strand.
CGCATCATTCTTATCTATGTCTGTATATCCATGTTATACAGGTCGGTGACAATATTTCCATAAAAAAAGGTTACTCTGCGCAAAATAGCTGCCAGTTCGCTCTTTTTCATTCGATCTACATACGTTATATTTACGAGCATTCAATAAAAGTGTTTTCATAACTTATCCAATGAGTATTTTAATAAATCCTGTATGTGGTTAATGTGAATCAAAGCAAATTAATTTTCCGGTCAGATGGCTGTATGTGCTTTTCCTTTGTCACGAGCCGTAGCCCGCGGCAATTAGTGTCCACGACAAATCAACCACGCGGCAAATTACCTGTCAGTAAAAGCATTATATCCTTGCTTCTTTGTATATTATTTTTAGTGGACTACGGTAAAATGAACGAAGGGTTATAGTTTTATTATGAATTATTATTTTCCAACACGTTTTTTTTCTTCCGGCCTACACTATCGTAACGGTCTTATATTTGTGTCGTTTTAAAACCGATGATGGATAGGTATTTATAAGAGTTTAGATAGCATTGGTTAAGCCATGTCGGAGGCTTTAGGCCGCCAACATTCAACACTCAGTTGGCTTCTAACTCCTCCACCAATCCGCATTGCAGTATCGTGGTTAAATATGCTCTAGGCGTCAATATGAGGTAAGATCTGTGCTCAGTAGTGGGCGATCAATGTGTTGAAGCCAGCTGCCAAATAAATAAATATCTTTGGACAACTCACACACAACCATCTGATCCCAAACTAAGCATTAGCTTGTGTTATGGTGATCAGATAATTGATAAACATATGTACATATATATATACTTTTAAATACATACTTAAATAGATATTTCTATTACACACCCAGACACGTAGAACAAACATTCCTGCTCATCACAGAAAAGTTTGACCTGGGTGGGATTCCCACGACCACCGGTGTAGTAGTCAGGTTCACTAACCACTAGTCCAACCGGCCTGCAGAACAACTGGAGTTCTAACTGTGGGATTGAGAGCCAGTCCTTGTCTGACCAACAACGCAATATTACAATGATTCGTCTAATGGGTCGCCATTTTTACAAATATCTTAACTTTTATCTAAGCCTAGTTAAAGACGAAAGACTATTTAAAGTTAGAGCAATCTCTGGGAAGGCTAATCCAGCTCATAGAGCAGAGTAACCCTCCCATCACACCCACTATTAATAAACCATTTAATCACCTGTACAGTCCCATCTCCTCCATTCAGTGTGCACGGAGACTAACTTTATTTTGGACCACTCGACCCTTCAAATCCTTGTTTAATGACCAGCCTAGAGAGTAGCATTCTTGTTGATGTCAACGTATTGGATGTACTTTCGTTCGAGTAAAAAATATTAAATCTAGAGGAAAATAAGTGTAGTGAAATATTTCTTTATAAATAAATTGTTGTCATATTTTTTTGGGACCAACAGAACGGATAATGGGTAACATGCAATTTGTAAAAACTATCAAATACTATGAAAAAACGAGAAAAGTATTCGTTTTTTAGAACTGAGGACTTTTTTCTTGTTATACACCAGTAAATGCGGTTAAACTTATAATTAATATTTTGACCCAGTTACGTTCATCTCACCTGTTCCATGTAACTGTCGATTAAACCTCGTTGTGTATATGTTGTTGTATATATGTTTTTTCTTGCTAAAATGATCAGAACAGTACCTAATCTCGAGACGTTTACGTAAATTCATCAACTAATACTCACGTATAATTTTCCCATACGTCTGTCTGTCCGTAATATCGGCATATTTACATACGTCCCTTTGTTTGGCGCGTAATTGCGAGCCTGTCCGTTACTACAGATATATTGGGCGTATTTGTCAATGCTTTCTGCGTAGGGTGGCTACTAAGTGTATGTTACAAGTGTTAAATAGTTTCCGACTTCTAATATATGTAATCTTCTTCTCTTCTTTTTCATTTAGTGTTCCTTTTTCCGATTTTTATTCCATGTTTTCTTGGAGTAATGTTGTTGAGGGGTTTGGGTTTTATTGGTGTCATTAATGCTTGGTTGCTTCTGAGAGGTAATGCTTCTCTTTCTTTTTTGCCTTCTTTCCTGCTTCAGAAACCTACAAGCCGAAAATGGGGTCCCTTTGCAGGGCTTCTATTATCTACAGAGCTGTATGATTAATTTGTTTCAATAGGAAAAACCCGAGTAGAGCGATTATTATTGTCAAGCAAAAAACAGTCGCTAAAATCCATCTTAGTTACAAAATTCCAAAACACTTTATTTTATCTCGCCTCTGAAAGCAAATGATTAATGGCCACTATCAGAGCAGTTTTACTCACGAACACTTTCTTCTTCCTTATTCCATGGTAATAAGGTCGAGAATCGCTTGTAAGACATCATGATTAACAACTATATCGTATACGAAACCCTTTCAGTTGATACGTATTGTTGCTAAGATTTTAAACTAATGAACATACCTTTGTTAAGAAACAATGGAGTGAAATTAATCTAAGGTTTTGTATTTATTTTGTTGAGCTGAGAGCGTAAGTTTTGAAATATAAGTAGAGAAAAGAAATCCTTTTTATGGAACCTGTTGTAAAAAGGTTTTCATTAAAAAATTCTGAGGTAACATATTGTATGTAGATAAAAAAAACTCACGTATTGAGAACTTCCTCCTTGTTTTGAAATAGGTTACAAATAGAATTGATTCAAAAGCCCCCAAGTTTAAAATGTATCAGCGAATCACACTTAATTCTTCAAAATAAACTTACACAGACACAAACGCAAAGACATACAGATACTCAAGAAAAATAAGAAAAAATAAAAGAAGATAGTTAACACATAAAAAAATTAAAACCAATGTTATTAATCGTTCTGTTAACATAAAAGACCCCTCTGGAAAATAATAAATATTTTTCTGGAAATGCACGTACAGAAATCGTTCTATTTCAGTTATATTATTTGGAATGTACTAAACAAAATGGAAAAGAAATCTTTTTAAGGATCCTTATACTACAAAAATTACGCTCCGTAGTAAGTTTAGTTTCCTCAGTATAATATAATGTCATATATCGTGTTTCGAAAAAGTTACTGCTGAGATTTTTTTCGCAATATGGGTCAAGGAACTCTCAATGCTACGCTTCGTAGCTCTGTGCTACGTTTGATTCTACGGTATGCTACAAGCGCTACGTTACCATCTACGTATCGCTATGGCTTTATCGACTCGTTTTTTAGATAACCTTAAGATAAGATAGATAAGATAAAAAGATTTAGGCCTACTGATATTAAACAAGAGAAAGTTCGTGAGGATGAAATGGCTGGATAAATATATGTTACTCCTTCACACCAAAACTACTGGAAGGATCTGAATAAAATTTGGCACAGAGATAGATTTTAACCTGGAATTACACACAGACTATCTCTTATCAATGCTACGTGGTGTAGCTGAAGCCTCGGACGGAAACTAGTAGTATATAAAAATAAGATAAGTAGTATATAGGTATAGCAATTTTAGTTGTAATATTCATTGTAATCCAGAGGCCTGGACCTCGAACGTCCGTGAAAGTAAGCCTATAGACCATGGCTTTGCTTCATCTCATTTTGCAACCATACCATTCAGTATATCGTCCAGTATCCGTATTTACGGTTCCAAATATCCGCAGCCGAATTCTCTAACCCTTTAATTCAACTAGTCTTCCATTTAAGGTGGACTTCCGAATTAAACATCCGAATCCGAATATTTTACTCCGACACTGACTCCGAGTCCGATATCCGAATATATAACACCGACGCAGGAAATTTATTCCGATCTTTCGCGGTACGCATAAATGACGTGGAAAAACGTGTCATTTGAACTGGGGCGATGTTTACGACATAGTATACGTCGAGTTGTTCAATGCATTCTTTGGCACAAGAATATATTACATTACACATGTAATAGATGCACATCTGTAAAAAAAGACATATATAAATATATAAATGATTGTTTGTTTGTGACTTTGTTTGCCTTTATAGACTCTTAAATGGTAGGAGATAGAACACTGATGTCTTTAGCAACTTTGTTCAGAATTATCTGGAATAGATTTTGGTTTCAAAATAATATCGATCGACATGGATGATGAGTTGATGCGTAGCAACGCGCGCAGGGTACAGCTAGTGAGTTTATAAATGTCATTAGTAGGCTACGACGTCGGTAGTCGCAATGTTCGGAACTCCATCAATGCACGATGCGATCCTTAAATCACCCTCTAGAGCTGCGATAGAATAAACCAGGAGAGGCGTTTCGTGCAAAATTAACAACTGGCGACGTGCGCACTGTCCCTGATCTACAGTTAGTGCGTAGTGACGATATGTGGAGACGCGGTCTGAGACACGAGCTGTAGCGTATCGGGATTAGTGCACCACATGCCATCAATATCGTGATGGAAGAGTAAGCAGGATGCAAGATAGCTCCACCCACTGAGAGAGAGAGAAGGAGGTTACACATCCCCACCCCACTACTGACAAATTAAAGTGTGTGTTTTTAACTTTTACTCAGTCTGTCTAATGACAGTCGATAATGAAAGAATGCACATAAATTTACTTAATTTACGAATCTTAATTAGAATATGATTTGAAAAATTTCTTGGATCACATTAAATAACTCAATTTATTTATGCTATAATATATTTGCATACCTAATAGTTACGATAAGGTGCGTCAATATTGTATATCATGCTAATAAACATTGATTAATTGATCATAAAGTTTGACATGACTAGGCCGCGTAATTAAATAAAAAATACTAGTGTCCCGTGACTTCGTCCGGGTTATATGTTGATTAAAAGTTTCCTCCACATTTAAATCTATCTCTGTATCAAATTTTATTTAGATTTGTTTAGTAGTTTTTGCACGAAGGAGTAGCAAACATCCCTCTATTCATGTTCACTAACTTTCTCATATATAATATTGGTACAATAATAGAAGTATCAAAATCAAGTGTAGGTACACTGTACGAGATCACCATCTGCGGTCTCCAACTTCTTTTTTTAAATTACGTTATAAGCAGACAAACAAACAGAAAGGTCACCTGATGTTAAGTGATCACCACCGTCCATGGATATTAGTAACACCAGGGGCATAACCAATGCGTTGCCGGTCAAGGTGGAAACGATAGATCCGCTTCTTGAAGGTCCCCATGTCAGCTATTAAGGAACATCGATGCAGGGAGTTCGTTCCATAGTTTACATGTACGGGGCAGAAAATGTCGTAAAAATCGCACTGTTGACGAAAGCCAGGTACCCAGGTAGTATTTACCCAGGTGCGAACCATAGTGTGTGATCTGGATCTTCAACCGCGATCGCTTGTCAATTGAACCATACTTAAATTCTATATTCACCGGATAGTCCATTGTACTGTTCGTGCCGGGTTATGGGAAGTGGACGGTAAATATCGTTTTTGAAGTTTTTCCACCAGCACTGGAGTCGTTCGTTGTAGTGTTTTTGTTTGAAGATGCTTTAAATTTAACAATGCTTTTATAAAACCTTTTAAGCGGTTTTGTTCAATACGGCTGCATTAATTATGACGAGCAAGTGGTTAGGAGATAAAAATATCGAATACACCAGCACTCTGAAAGTACCCCATAGATTTCTCGAAGGTATGTGAAGTCACATCCGCAATAGGCTATTTGACAACATTGAAATTATACTACAAATTATAGTCATCCTATTAGATAATAGCATAAAAAAGCTTATTTCACTTAATTTCAAAGTATATATACACATATATATATATTTATTTTCGAAAAATTGTTGGTATTTTATCTGTAAAAGAAACGCTTATGGTTGGTCACAACTCTAGTTACGTCACATGCCTGTAAAATTGGATTCCTAGACATACTAATAAGCAAGTTATGACGTCACATGCCAGGTATTCGGCGCCATCATAAAAATATGCGTTTTCGGCATTTTATCAAAATTCTAACTTTGCCATTGATTTTCAAGTACACATAGTTCTTTTTTTCCCAGAAATATTAATAAAATATATTCTCTCACAATGAGAAAGGTTAGGCCATAGTCCACCACGCTGGTCAAGTGCGGATTGGTGGTTTAGTTACTAATCACTTTTGTACCCAAATCAATTTTGGGTTTAAAAATTTAGTATTTACCTAAGAAATTGAACTTAGGGATGTTTATGTTATGAGGTCTTTTCACAAAATGACAATAATGTAACAATAAACATCATTATAGGAGAGAAGTTCCTTTCACGTTAGTCGAGGTATTTGCGAACAGTTCTGAAGGTACCATCAAAGAGTTCTACTAAAAATATTTGCGTTTTCATACAAATAAACACAATATTCTGTAGTAGCCCAGTCAATACCGCCGGCTTTCAAAAGATTATTTTGGCGAAATAGAAAGCAAATATTCCGCTAGGGTGACTGAGCGTTTGTTGGAATGAGGACGAGTCTGTAAAATATTCATCGTCTCAATCCATCACGGCCAACTCTTGAGCACGGGTCTCTTCTCTGAATGAGAAGGTTAAGGCCATAGTCCAACACGTTGGCCAAGTGCGGATTGGTAGACTTCAGACACCTTTGAGTTTTGCAAATTCCCCGGCATGCAGGATTCCTCACGTTGTTTTCCTTCACCGTTGTAGCGAGTGACATTTAAATGATTAAAAAGTACACAACTTCGAAAAGTTAGAAGTACGTGCCCTGAGACCCCCCGAGTAGGAGGCCGAATTCTTAACCACTAGGCTATCACCACTTTTAATATTATTATGTGTGCAATATAGTTTTATGTAAAATATGGATTTTCTGTAAATATTGATTAGATACAGTGTTAAGCATGCTATGTATGAAAAAAAAATTACAAATATTGACAACCGGATTTTTCTCGTGGCTGTGTTCTCGTCGACCAGTTCATCTCTTATTGCAGTCCTTTTTTGCGATAAAAAGTAGAGTATGTTCTTTCTGGACTTCTTGTCTATCTCATTATATTTCCATGAAATCCGGTTCAGTAGCTTAGTCTTGAATATAAATAGACAGTCAAGGAGAATTACTTTAGCACTTATAATAGGTAATACGATGTTATTTCTGCTAACAATACTCTTTTATATAGGATTTATTGATTTTCTTCGTATAAATTAAACTGTTATAAATGTATATTACAAATAATATTGTACTCATATCAGAAGAAATTCATTACATTTGTAAACTTGTAATACAGTAGTCTGTAACAAGCCTATATATTGCGATTGGATTCTAAACTGGCGAAGGAACTGCCGACTCGGTAT
>DWJZ01004954.1:0-14702 GCA_018249125.1 Asbolis capucinus
GAAATCCATGTTCAGGATTGGCTCCAGACAAACGCAACGGCTATACTCTATAATTAAAGCTTGTGTTTTTAAACAGTTTTAATAAAGCCTGTTTCGTTCACACTCGACCTCCTTGTTTCTTTTCACACTCGAGCTCCTTGTTTCTTTTCACACTCGAGCTCCTTGTTTCTTTTCACACTCGAGCTCCTTTTTCGTTCACACTTGGTCCGTAGGCGATTTGATGAGATTTACATTTATAAGAATTGCGTACTCAATTCACCATCCTTTAAACTTACATGGCAAAGAATACATTAAAGGCAGATCATTACAGAAAGATCCTCAATTTGCCATAAAACTCGAAAGTGGATGCTCTCGCGCGGCCGAGGAAAACGTTGTCATTCAAAATCAGACCACGTGTACAATATTTCATCATCAGGGAGGTGGGGTCGCCTCCCGATCTCTCTCCCCTCCCGACCCAAAAAGTCTATCTGCACTTGACACGGGAGGAAACGGGACAGATTAACCGTAGTGACGGGAACATAGCTAAATATGTTTCAGCTTGATACTTACGATACCAGAGTTGTAGGAAACATTGTATTGTACTCGTGTTAGTGTTATTGTACAATAACTACACTATTAATTCATACTTATATACTATATATATATAAATGAATGTATATCTGTTACAGACTCTGAAATGGTAGGTGATAGAGCACTGATGTCTTTATTAACTTAATTCAGAATTCTCTGGACTAGGTTTTGGTATCAAAATTATATCGAATCACACAGATGAGTTTATGCGTAGCAACGCTTGCTGAGTGCAGCTAGTTACTGATATAATTTCAAAATATAGTTTTCATAATTAAAGTAACAATAGAAATATTTTAAAAGTTATTTTCTTATAACAAAAACTGTCTTTATGCCTCATAAAAAATTGTCTACTACTGCGGTGTTCCAATGCAGATTGGTGGAAATTGATTGGTGAAATACATATTAAAAAAAATGTGTGTTTGTTTGTTTGTTTGTAATAAGTCAATGATGCTTTGATTGTAAGAGCTAAGCTACCTAGTCATAGTAAAGAATTATTTACATATTTATATAATAAAAAATCTATACGTAATGTTGATCGTACGATAAATAAATAAAATTGTGATACATTCACAATTGAAAATTATACAACCAAAATTAAATTCACTCATTCACCATTCAATCGAATTTAGCGATAAAATCACTAAATATACCATTTACTAAAATACAATCTAATACAAACTTATATTTAACCGTGATATCACTTTGAACGCCGCTCAGACATAATATAGCGCTTTATTCAGCGCAACACCCGCTTTATAACCCCCGCTGAAAAAGGATGGAAGAATAAAATGATGGAACCATTTTCAGTCTACGAGATACCCACTCAGACAGCCTGTATACACACAGGGTGGCACGCACACATACGCAGGTGCCGTGAAAAGTTTGAGCCGTAATTTATATGACGGCTTAAATAATTACTCCTCGTTTTTGGCTCAATTTGTAGATGAGGTGGCGTATCGATGTTGGTGACGTTTATGCGTATTACGTTTGGGATGTGATGACGTATTGTTGCTGAAAAGTTTCGTGTTCATTGTTGTTATTGTTTTCTATATAGTTTCGTGTTCATTGTTGTCATTGTTTTCTATATAGTTTCGTGTTCATTGTTGTCATTGTTTTCTATATAGTTTCGTGTTCATTGTTGTTATTGTTTTCTATATAGTTTCGTGTTCATTGTTGTTATTGTTTACTATATAGTTTCGTGTTCATTGTTGTTATTGTTTTCTATATAAATTGGTGTTTTAAAAATGTATGTTTGTTTTATTGTTACTAATAAACTTATAAATCGCTTTATTGATTTTGGAATTATAATGTTAGATTGTTTCATGAGTGAGCTAAGAACCATATTTACTATTTTTACATTAGGATCACATTTATTAAATAAATACCAATACCAAAATGACAACTTATACCAAAATGGTAACGCATACCAAAATTACACAGGATACCAAAATGACAAATGACACCAAAATGACAACGGATATCATTATCACAACGGACACCAAAATCACAACGGATACCACTATCACAGCGGACACCAAAATCACAACGGATACCGAAATCGTAAAAACTACCAAAATTACCATTTATACCAGAATGACAACAAATACCAAACTACACAACATATACCGACGTGACAACACCTTTGACAACACAGACAACTGAATACTGACCTGTAACAAATTTATAACCAGACCTAAATTAGAACGTCACATCTACGAGCAAAACCAGTGATCAATCTAGAACGGCATGTAAAATCAAATGCCGGCATGTGAACCATTTAGAACGCCCAACCAAAATCTGTAACTCTATTTCCCTTCCCGTACACATTTCGTACCTGGATTGTCATCTGCTTCGAAAATAGATCGCTTGTCAATAAATATGTAAATGTAACAGCTCCCTGCTAATTCATTCCCCAATGGAAAATCCGGGAGCAAGCCCGTCACCGGAGATCGATCGGCCGTTCATTTTAACCTTTTTCCACTTTTTTAGGGTTCTGTAGTCAATCCGGAACCTTAAGTTTTAACAAATCTTTCCCCAGACGCTAACCCATAATTTATTTATTTATACTCTATTGCTCCAACAAAATATTGTGTTACAATTTTCTAACAGCCAACCATAAGAGTGCAGAGAGCTAAAAAGTAGTTCCCTTATGTAGTTCTTCTTTTATGGGATAAACAGGCAAACGAGCGGGTCACCTGATAGTAAGGGGTCAACGCCGTCCATGAACATTAACCACACGAGACTGGAGTGTTACGCGCTGTCTACCTGGAAGGAAATCACAGACCCACCAAGGGAAAAAGAAAGAAACAACGGAAGCATATTGCTTAAGCAACCGGAGTCTTTCGGAAGTAGGAATGATATGGCAAAAGTTCTTGACCGTTTCTGTGCCTCGGAGGGCACTTAAAGGTACCCCGGTTGTTATAGTTAAGGCAGACGTTTAGCCATATCCAAGATCTATTGGTATAAGAACTTCTGGTCCTTGGATTGACCTTTAATCCTTACACCCACGCTGAAGCATCATGGTATAGGCTCTAGGCCTCCTCATTGGACCCGTGAGCCATTAATGTGAAGCACAGGACCCATTGCACGCAGTTTAACTCACACTTGACCGATTTTACATTTCATATTGACCAAACGCTTAGTTTGAATATGCAGTCATATGTTTCACTCGTATACACATGAGTATACTCGTATACACATGAGTATACTCGTATACATATGAGTATGTATGTGTACTCTGATGCCCTCTACTCGCAAAGAACGTTCCAGAACGTTCGTGTCAGTAAGCAGGTAAATAAAAAGGAGATTACTTTTAGTGCTTTATTGTCAGTAATGAAGAATTAATTCGGATTAGATCAATTAAATATAATCTATTTTTGACTAGAAATTGGCCTACTTCGCTTCGGAAAAAGAATTATCCAGTGGTTTCGGAGTTGCCATACTAATTTTAACCTGTTATCCCACGGGAACAAAGCAGTTTTCTGGGATTAAAAGTATCATATAACCATTGTCCTTACATAAGCTATACCCATGCTAAATTTCATCTAAATTGGTCGATTGGTTTCGGCGTTGTCATACTTATTTCAACCTGTTATCCTGTGGGAACAAAGCCATTTCCTGGGGTAAGACCTATCCTATAACCATTCTAGGATTTTAAACTTCGATTATGCCAAGTTTCATCTAAATCTGTCCAGTGATTTTTCCGTGAAGCTCGAACATGAATAAAAAAAAAAATGTTTCGGTCTTTATATCGATAGCAAAGCCTTTCTGTATCAAAATTAAAAAAATATATTGAATGTACAGAATTGAACCCGTTACAGTTTTATTATTAGTATAGACTAGGTATCCCGGCAGATATTATACCGTCTTAGAATAATATATTCTATTCAATTAGGAATTTACTTAAAAAACTAGATTTAAATTAGTGAATTTTAAATAGAAATTGGAGTGGCGTCGAGTTCTTGCGCGGTAACGTCTTGTTTAAACTTAATTTTTAGCCTATCTCTGTACAAATCTTCATCAAAATCGGAATCAACCTCAGAATCAACCCTTATAATCTTCGATAATGAAGATCTTACAAGCTTTCATCCCCATTTGAACCTCACCAAACCTTTTTGCGCAAAAAAATAACCTATTTTTTTTCTCAAGTTCTATTCAACCGTTACTTTGGCAATTAAAATATTATAGGTAAGGTAGTATTTCGTGTCCATTAGTAGAATGACCGCCGTAATAGCCTAAATAACAGTGAATGAATACCTAAAGTCGTGGGGTTCACGATCGTAATGGAATAGTTTTAAACGCTCACCTAGATTTACAAGGAATTAGTGTTTCATGTAGGTCGTCTAGACAAAATACCATTATTGTTCTATTGAACATGGGTTCCACATTACTGTTTACTTATTACTTCAAAAGCCTCGAGCACAGGCGAAGAGCTGCCAGCCTCTCGATCTTCTACAGGATACATTTTGGAGTATGCAGAGGAATTGTACGATTTAATTTCCCAATTCCATCATCGAATGAGGTATGGCGGGTATCCATTCCTTCGTCGGTAACATCCCGCCAGTATGACGACGCGCTTCGCCTCGTCTTTTATCACGCGTACTGCGAAGGATAGGAATAAGTTGTCCGCGTCAATATTCCCGTTGGATTACAATGTAAATGTTTTTCAAATCAAGAATAAATAGGCTTCTACTAAGTTAGTTATCAAAGACGTCATTGCCACTTACCATCAGTTGGGGTCGTAGTCAAGTGCTAACTTTTTTATGGTAAAAAAAAAACTGAGAAAGCTTAGCGGATCGTCCAAGCTGCTTCAAGTCGTATTGGTAGAGCTTTCGCTATTGTAAGCGCAACAAAATCGAAATAATATAATTAAAAAACAAAAAAACCCGACTACGACAACTAAACACAAAATAATTGGTAAACTTTGGACAATTTATGTTGAAACATTAATATAAACGATGTGTGATATTAGTCATTTCTGGGCACCATTTTCAAAATGGATCTCTTTTGGAATTGAAACTACCACAATTCTAACGAATTCAACGACACCTATGTCAAAATCCGTCCGTTTGGGCTGTAGAGCATACATAAGATATGGAAATACATACGTACAAACACACACATCCTACTAATATTATAAATGCATTGCGTTGGAAGTATAGCCGGATACATGGATGCAAATGGATGGATGGATGTTTTTTACTCCTTCACGCAATAACGATTGAATCGGTTTGAATGAAATTTCGCACAGGGATAGGTCGGAAATAACATACTTTTTATTATTATTCCACACGGGCGAACTCCAGTGCATAAACAAATATGCTCGAAAAGCATTACTCTCCGCCTGACGCAGTCAGGTAAGAAACAAGACTAAAACCGATTGGTTCACCGAAATATAATCTTATTACATCAGGAATTTATAGGTAGGGAAACAAACTGGGCTATTTATGTGAATCATCGAACATTTCCAGTGATTTATTTCCTACAGACATTTCCACACGAAATCCAATTAAATCTCAGTGATACATGCGCTTCGAGCTCCAAGATGGCAATACGAAATACGTATTTAGTTACGAGACATCAATTTGTTGAAGTTGTCTTCTGTGTTGCCACAAAATTATATAATATATCGAAACTAGTTATGTAGATATTGTTATCGATATTGGAAGGAAGTATTATGAAAACGAAAAAACTGTTTTTTTTTTTATTTTGCCTCTCTGTCGCATATCTTTTGTGCCGCAGAACGTAGCTCTTAGCATGTGGTTGTGATTGTAATACCTATCTACGGAGATGTTTCTTACCCTGGGAAGCATTTTTTTCCAGTGGGATCACAGGAAAAAGTTATAATTAGTTTCTGAGTTCTTGTAGGTTTAACGAATTGGAAAGAAGGTGCGTTACTATTATAAAATACGTATTTTCTGAATACGCATCGGTTTCGGTTTATTCTATTAAAATTATAAATGCGAAATTTTGTGCGGGTTGACGGATGGTGTTACTCCTTCACACAAAAATTACTGAACAGATTCGAATGAAATTTGGCACAGAGATAGATTATAGTCTGAAGTATCACATAGGCAATTTTTTATCAACATACCTACTACGCGGGCTGTAACTGGTTCTTTGACACATTTTCCGTTTTCAGTTTGGCGGGCATGTCGCGTAGCGTGACAGTGGCTGTGGCGTACATCATGTCGGTGACGTCACTAACGTGGCGCGAGGCTCTGAAGGTGGTGCGAGCGGGACGTGCGGTCGCAAACCCCAACCTTGGCTTCCAAAGGCAGCTGCAGGACTTCGAGACGTACAAACTTGTTGAGGTACTCTTGCAGAACATTGTTTTACTTTGTGACTAGCTTTTGCCCGCGCCTTCGTTCGTTTGTATGATAAACTTCCATACAAAACATTCATCCCCTGTTTCATCCCTTTTAAGGTTTTTAATCGTGCTACAAGGAAACCTATGTGCCTTATCAAGTGTATATCCGTATATTTTTTTGTAAATTAATATTTTTTGCCTTATAACCATCTCTTAGCGTAGAATAATATAAAACCAACCCTTATTCAAATATTACTGTTTAAAGAGATGATAGTAATACCTTCAGATTTACTTTAACATAGCGACGCGAAAGACCATTAGTTAAATATCAAAAATATGTAATCCTTAATCGACATTATCGACAAATACAGCTACAACACTATTAACCTCAGGGTCAACGACCGCTGAAGTTAAGTACTTTACTTGATTTTAATAAGTCGTGAACTGTTAACCCATTACCTTCTGAATTGCTCTACTTCCCCTTAAACACTGAATATCAGCCAACAACAAAGGGTTTAAATTAATGTACGCTCAGCGGTGGAGCGTAATTTTTTGGGGGCCCTGGGCTAAGACTAATGGGCCCATTTATTAAATGTAATTTTGTCAAGAAACTAATTATGTCAAGAAACTTGGGGGATGGGCTGTTTGCGTCCGTAGGAGGTTATTTGAATTGTGAATACCCCTACATGTCCCCTGGCTAAACGAGCAACAATTCCGGTGGTAGGCCTTAAATTCGGCCACCTGCTTTCGGTTACCACCCATCAGATAAAGCCATGCCGCCGGTGTGATGTCTGATGAAGCCGAAAGGAGGTTGGTTCCGAACAGTTGCGTTGGTTGGTCGACCGGCTGTGACGTGTTGTTTTTTTGTGGTGTCGGGAGCTTAGTCGCGGAGGGCGGTGGGATCCGAAGCACGGTGCACCGCAGACCGTAGACAGTAGAGAGCCCAGGTAGTGGGAAAGGCTGTCCCACCATCTGCGTAAAATCCCAGGATGGATCCATCTTGTCGGTTGTCGACCGGATGAGGAGACCTGATGGCGATCTCCGGGGCGGTTCGGACGTCCCCGCGGTCTCCAGACTAGGTGACCAGGAGACAGCTCGGTTATTTGAATATCTTAGCGCGGCAGCTGATGAGGTTCGTCGACGCCCCACTACTGAGATGGTCTTTCTGGGGGATTTTAACGCTTATCACCAAGACTGGCTTTTCCCATACCAGACGACTGACCATGCTGGGAGAGAAACATGGAATTTCGCCGTGTGGCTTAGCCACTCCCAACTGGTCAAGCAAGCAACTAGGGTGCCTGATGCAGATGTCCACACAGCCAATTGCCTAGACCTTCTGCTGACAACTGATCCACACAGATATGATGTACAGGTTTCGTCCGCATTGGGTACTTCTGACCACTGTCTGGTGAAATCTGTATCGTCATACTCCCCTCCCAAACACGTTCCTGGCATTATAAATGCGAAAGTTAGTGGTTGAGGATGGATGGATGTTTGTTACTCCTTCACGCAAAAACTACCGAACTGATCCGAATGAAATTTGGCACTGAGATAGAATACAGTCAGGACTAACACATATGCTACTTTATATAACATAAACGCGAACCCGCGTGCCGTAACTAGTATAACATAAACGCCTGTACCCATTTACTTTTCTTGTTATCTTTTCTTCTTTATTGGTTTGCCTGCAAGAAATCGCTTTAATGCGATAGATTGCCTATTTTTAGATTAATATCTTCGCGGATAGTAAACATTTTAAATGCAAACGGGTACTCACGATTTCATTATTATTATTGCGATATTTCGACCCAGTTGCATGAGTCATGGTCACGGTAACACTGAAATATCGGTATGATAATATTCAGACCGTGAGTACCTGTTTGCATTCAAAAAGGTTGCCCATTGTTATGTTTTTCTTGTTAATTTCTTCTGTGGCGTAGAGAATTAGTACAAAGATTCTATACTAAGGAGAGATTTAAGTAATCATTAACTATTCGTTCCTTAATACAACCATTAACGATGAGGTAGTGACTAAAATAATTTTACGTTCCTAAAATATGAAAAGAAAATGTAGGTCTTGAATAACACTTTTACCAGCTGTTAATGTAAAATTTTCATTTGTTCGCAATGAAAAGACTTCAGCCATTGGACTTTGTAACAGCCTCGAGGTTTTACAAGCCTCGAGAAACTTCCATTATAATGTCAAGAAGAAAGATATCCCATTGTTGGAACTAAATGTACTACGGCGGATTCGCAGAGTGTTCTTGCGGACATTATAAAATATTTGCAACTGGTATTCATTCGATATGTTTTAAGTATAGCACGAAAAGTGTACCGCATATCACTTACACTAAAAGTGTAACGCATATCACTTTACTAAAAGTGTACCGCATTTCACTTATACTAAAAGTGTACCGCATTTCACTTATACTAAAAGTGTACCGCATTTCACTTATACTAAAAGTGTACCGCATATCACTTACACTAAAAGTGTACCGCATATCACTTATACTAAAAGCATTCTGTTCCACACAATCTATGTACGTGCATTTAGTATTAATTTGGAGGATAAAGAACGATTGTTGTAAATGTTTCAGGGTCTTCCCTTAAAAGTAGGTAGCCT
Source organism: Asbolis capucinus (assembly GCA_018249125.1). Taxonomy (NCBI): domain Eukaryota; kingdom Metazoa; phylum Arthropoda; class Insecta; order Lepidoptera; family Hesperiidae; genus Asbolis; species Asbolis capucinus. The sequence goes on from DWJZ01004954.1 coordinate 9,003, forward strand.
GCCTCGGAGGATGGTACGACTGTTTTAGGATTTCAGGGGAAATTCGAAACCTTTTGTCATATCCATCTATCCCGGACGCTTCAGCAGATCAATAGGAAATTGTAATAAAATTTGTAAGTTTTTAATTTAGTAAAAAGGATTTTTTTTTTCTTAAGGAAAGACGAAGGCTCAAAGAACGGTATCCATCCTTGGCCCTGGCGGATAGCGACGCAGCAGAGTGTCGCGTCATGCTGGACTCCTACCAGACCATGCTCAGCCAGCGCACCATCTGCGAAGGGAAGTGCGCCATGGGCAGACAATGTCCTACAGGTGATTATAAAGCTATGCTGCACTGTTTGAATCACTTGCAGATGTGTGTATATGCTTTTATGCTAGTTGTAATCTAGCCTAACCTAACTTTTTCGTAGCAAATAGCGAAATTATTAATTCTTTTCCTGCGTATACAGGAAAAAACCAAAATCTTCCAAAAAAACGAACCTATTTATTCCTACTCTTTTGTTTAAAAAAACGGTGAACGTAAGATTTAAAATTCCTAATTTAAAAATTTGAATATTCTGACAAAAATACCTAACCAAACCCTGCGAAGAAAAGAAAAAAAATATAAAAAAACCTAACCTAAATTTGCAAGTTTTAATCATCACATTTTAGGTAGGACATGAAAATATACTCTTATGTGCTAAGTTGAGTTATTAAACTATGGTAAATTGACTAAAAAAAACTCAAATAGCTGGCATGAACATATGTAAGTATTAAAATCATTATAAGCTGTTATTTTTAATTTCACACCGAATAAGCTTTTTTATTTTTAAAAATGCATGCATATTTCTTACGTTTAAGATAGAAATTAACCAATATTATATATGTATATAATAAAAGGAATTATAAGAATAATATTTGTACAATAAAATGTATTACAATAAATTATGACCAATTTATAATGTCGCAGCGTTCAACTGCCAGAATCAGAGTTCCTTAAACGATACTTAAATCGCCCCTTAATATATGATATCTACAAATTCTACACTAAGGATTCACTTAGGTAAACATTAGCCACTACAGAGCAGTGACAGCAGTTTTGAGGTCTATCGAACGGGACGTTCCGGGCTTAAAGCCTGCGTCGATAATTTTACAAGTTAGTTGTGATTTACAAGCTAAGTATAACTTCGGTAAAGGAAAATTCTTGAGGCAACTTAGCACTTGAGAAACCCCTTCAAAGTTCCTGAAGGTGCGTGAAGTCTACTTGGCACTTAGCCAGCGTGGTAGACTATGGACTGTACCGCTCACATCTTGAGAGGAGACCCTAGCCCAGTAGTGGGACAGTATGTCGATAATTAACGACTATGAGTTGCAATGATGATAATTAACGACTATGAGTGTGGCAGTTAGTAAATTAATTTATGTTTTGTTACGTCATGTTTGCAGTGGCTTGCCTTTTAAGCTGAAAGCAAGTATTTATGTGGAATATTTCCGTTTAGAATGTGTCTGGCGCTCTGACGTCAAGTGACACAAAGAGATAACAGCCGGCCCGAGAACGTTTGGATTTTGAAGATTAGTTTCGTAATAAATGGCTGGGATGGATATCACATTTCTGGATAGAGATATACATACATATCCATAATCGTACTCGATATTCATTATTACGGATTACCTCTTAGTTTTGAATCGTTTTACTTATGGTTTTGAAGGTATTATGAAAATAAAATGGTTTTTTTTTGCAAAAAAAGCATTGCCCTCCTATTTAAAATTGTTCAAATTTTTATTTGAACGTTAAAATGTAGGTACCTAATTTTGTTACTTATATTCAATACTTTCGATATGGAATACAGAAAAATGGGTTGAATTTTAAAATAAGAAAATAAAGTCATAAAAAAATTTACGGCACGGAAACATTTTTAAAATCATTACGTAAAAAGTTTCATATATGACCCGTTATAATATAATTGGCTATTTATTTTCTCGTTGTGATATATTTATCTATTGAATTGTTATTTCTCACAGTGACGTCAAATGTTTCAGACGCGATTGGTAAAGATATGCGTTTGAAATTTAGCCAAAGATTTAGGAAATCTCAGAGCATCAAAACAAATTTGCCTCGTCTAATGTATAAACCAGTGACATGTAATGTGACCTACAATGTAGTTTCAAATGTAATTGTAAAGCAAGGTATTGCCAACAATATGGCGGCGCAGATTAGTTCTGTCAAATGAGATAATTAATTTTCTTGTCTTATTTATTACGTAGTAAATCGTTTTTTCTTCAATTCAATTTAAGTAACAAGTCCCCAAAAAGATTTCGCAACAAGGTCATCCATTGAGAATTAAACTCCTTTTAAAAGGCCATTCTTTGTGCCTGCTTAAAAATGTTACTATGTAGGACATATTTAATTGAAATCAAAAAGGTTAAAAAAGTAAGGTTATGTATTCGTTATATATATACGTGCTTTTATTGAAAATAACAAATTTTTACATTAGGGTGAAGACTTAAGCTTTCCAAGCACCACCTGGTACTCTACCGACTCGTTTAAAAATCTAGAAGATGCATTCAATCTCTTCAGGATATCAATACACTTGGTCGTAAGGCAAAATATGTGTTTTATCAAAACCTGACTTAACCCCGATCAGACTCGACCTGATGCCAAGTGGCGATATAGGCTTAGATGGTACGTACAGCGGACTGACGCAAAACCCTTCTCACTCTTGACTTAAAACATTTACTTTAGTTTAAATGTAGGTAGCATTAACTCATATCACAAGACTCGTCACGCAAATAAATAACTTTAAAAAAATTGGATACATAACTTAAACTATATACTATAAATTACAAACAAAATTTATTTGATACTTTCGTCACTCGGTATACGAAATTAACACTTCTGCGTAATAACACTTACTCGTATACTATTTTAAGTGTATAATTTACTATATTTTAAGAAAAAGAAGTTGAACACTAATGAGCTCTTGATCTCGTTAACCTCTAGATGCTAGACTCAGGGGCTGTTAACCTATTTTTTGTTCTAGTGAATTTTAATGAAATCAATATTTTTTTTCTTACTGTTCTATGCAGTTCAGTTGATATTTGGCCTGCGCGTGCCAATAAAAATCCTAATTTATGTTTATATAGACAGATGAAAAAGAAAACGAATAAAATAATGTACTTCACAGAATATTTTTTTGAGTTGTGAGAGGCTAGGTTCACAACTCACTTTAATATAAATTCCTTTTAGGTTGTAAATGTGTAATTTTTTTGTGTGTGTTATATATTTTTTGTAAATATCCGAACAATTACGAAAATGGTGGTAAGTTGTCACCGTCGCCCATGTACTTCTGAAACGAAAAGGAATCACTTATTGTCGCCCATGAAAGAGGAATTGGCTCTTTAAGCCCTCAATCGTGACACGATGACTCATTTTGGCTGAGTCAAGAGGATGTTAACCAGGCGGGCTTCAAGAAAAGAAACCTCTCGTTAGCTAGCTACTTAAAAAATACAAAATTTCTACAGGTATAAATATTGTATATTTTAATGTTTAAATTTTTACATTTTAATTGAGTAAAATTATAAAAAATTCTTTTGATATTTTGTCTTGCTGAAAACATTACATCCATGGACTATTGTTTTTTTTTATTATTATGAAAAACAAATATTGCACCGAGACCCGGCAGCTGACGTAATCAGTGGAGAACATAGTCGGTATGAGTTTGTAAAAGTTTATCCATTTATATAATAGATACGTGTCTAATGGAGGCATCTCTCGTCTTTATTGGCGATCCTATAATATCTTTATCCACAGGCGTATTTAGTTCAGATCTATCGAGTTGTGAAGCTCATCCGAGCGAAATTTACTCGAGATCTCTACAGAGGAAAAACCTTGAATAAATGTCAACGACAATAAATTACGGTGTTGCTATACTGCGGAAAAACAAAAGGACAAACAGTTTATTATTTAGCTGAGACAGAAAGTCAAGTGACTTGAGATTTATGGGGATATAAACAAAAAGGCTTCTGAAGCGTCGAGTATTTTATTTTGACTCTGTTTTGTTCAAGTTAAATAGTTGTGAAGGATGAAAGCGGTAAACTAAACATTTTAAAATTACTTATTTCAAATTATTTGTTTCAAGAAAGTTACTTAAGATTTTAATTTTGTTAACATATTTTTATTGTGAAAAGTTTCTCACAATTATTTTCAAAGATCAAAGATCGTATGTGCTCATTTGTTTTTAGAATGTTTAGTATCTGTGATGATATTAGTTTAAAAACTTTCATTTTTTTTTAATAATTTATCTGTTTGGCTGTATCGAACAAAACATTGCCGAAATCAATATATATTATATATACATTATACATATAATGTATATATATTACATACTATACATTATTGAGATATTTATTTATTTATTAGTACACATACATACATCATTTAGGGTCCCTAAATTGTATACAATTTCGTGTATTTCAGCATTCTTATACACAATGTTATTGTGTGTGATTTGAGTTTTTTTACTAGGTGTGTGCAGGACAGGATCTAAGAGACAGCCAAGGCCTCGACGTCCGTCCGCGGCGATTAGCGACGCGGGGCCAGGGAGTCCTGGAGGCCTTAAGCGGTCGCCCTCAACTTTATCCACTACCTCTACCGCGTCTGGGTATAGGCCTCGTTCGTCTCCAGCTGGCCTCTATAGTTATACTGGCAGTAAGTATCTGATTCCTCAAACCGTCTAGTACCATACCAGATCTTTTCTCTCACGCCTTTACCATAGCAGATCTCTTCGGTCAGGGTGAATGGTATTTCTTCTGGTATTTCCTAAGTACAAAACAATAGCAACGTATTTATCGTATGAACCGACAGAAAAAATATTTTATAGTGTAACCGAATCAGCTAGATAGGTACATCAGATCTTTATTTCTCACTTTATTAAATAACTAGCGGCCCGCCCCAGTTTCGCACGGATGGACATTTTATATATTATAGAACATTTTCCTGATCTATCAACCGTTTCTGCAGCGCATGCTATCAAAGACATATTACAGTACTTTTTGTCTTCCTTGGTTTAAATAATTGAAGTTTTAGTAAGGATCCCTAATTTTTTCTAGATATGTATATATCCTATATCACTCAGTGGTAATGTAAGCATTCTAATGGTGAAAGAATTTTTGAAATCGGCTCAGTACTTTTTGAGTTTACTCGTTACAAATATACAAATCTTTTCTCTTTATGATTAGTATGGATTTCTCATTACGGTGACTTTTCCTATTACAGCCTTTCAATGTCTTTAATAGTTTTGCTGATCCTTTAGTGAAAACTAAGTAGGCCTTAAATGGTAACTAAGATATCAAGTAGTCCCAGATGAACTGCGAGTGTGGGCAGTAAATTGACAATGTATTATTGCAATCGGATTTTGACCGTGTACCAAATACGAACAAACAAAATGAAATATATTTTCTTGTATTTTTGAATAATGCCACATATCTCAGTTGCCACACTGCCCTCGCTCTCTGTCTCTTATTCCGAAAGATCGACGAGAGAAAGCTTCTAGCATTAAACACACCTTTATACCTCTTCATGCTGGTCTTCAGGCCGGTTGGTCTAGTGGTTAGTGAACCTGACTACTATACCGGAGGTCGTGGGTTGGATTCCCACCCAGGTCAAACTTTTCTGTGATGAACAGGAATGTTTGTTCTGTGTGTCTGGGTGTGTAATAGAAATAT
>DWJZ01004955.1:0-14700 GCA_018249125.1 Asbolis capucinus
CCAACGTGCGCATAATTTATAAGGAATTAAGGGAATGACACACTGTACAAGGATTAATGAAAGCAGAACGTGTGGAGGTGGTATGTGCCACATAATTTAAAAAAAATGATTTCTTATGATATCGACAAGTAATAAAATGAGAACATTATCTACTTACGAGTAGTTCAAATCAATTAAATAGTCAATCAAGTAACCCTAATTTCAATAGGACTACATGATAAGTACTAACTTTCAAATAAAGTTTTAATCATCAAAATCGGTAATCCAGTAAAAAGTTATGAGGCAGCAAAAATGAAAAAAAATACGGTAGAACTGAGACACTCCTCCCTTTTTAAATTGGTTAAAAAACATGTTAAATCATTCGAATGATTACTAAAAACGATTCCTATCTCCAATACTAAAAAGTATTATGTGATATAATTATGCTGACTAGACCAACAAATAACATTTGCACTACTATACACGATCCTATATAGCACTTGCAATATATGTAGTATCATGTATATTTTGTGCGCTAACATATTGACACAGATTTAAGGACTAAATAACGTATACTAAGTAATAATAATGAGTACCCCCATAATAGTAAATTATTTACGGTCCCTGATAAATCACGAACAGTTAATTCTATATGATATTTTTCATAATATTTAATTTTTCATGTCAATAGAGAAAATCGCATTAAAAAAAATACATTTACCGCATCCCAAAACAACTAATTCGTACATGTCTGTATATCGTTCAGTAGCCGAGGGCTTTTAAAATGCCTATTATGATTTTTATTTATTTGAATAATAAGTCTACAAGTAAACGTATGTAGGATCAGGTGCATTCTTATCAATTTATTTATTGCTAACATCAAGGTAATCAAGATCAAAGAATATAAGTCTTCATTGACAATTTAATTAAGAATATAAATAGGGATATATTGTACATATACCTACATGGTACGTAGTGGATGATATTATTACCAAGATGAGGATATTATCTAGAATATTTTTGATAAATTTGTTATTGTTTATAAACTATAAAAATCTTGAATCAGTATAGTCACTTATATCACTTCTACACACTTTAAATCTATAAATGTTTTTCGTAATTAAAACTAGTGTAACTTTAAACAAACGGTCGAAAACACATGCACAATAGCGAAAGTTTCAACGTCACTGTTTAGTTATACTTCACCGGTATTCAAGACATCAGTTGTCATAATATTGACAAGTTGCTAGCCAGGGTGAACTTAAACTTAATGTTTCATTTCTCTTATTAATTTAGTAATATTTATGTGCAATATAGAAACGTCAAACTATTATATTTCGAAAAAAACAAACAAACAAAATTCATAAAATATCAGTAACTAAAATTTTACAAACCACAACTAGTGTAAGCTTTCTCAATATTAAATAAAAATATACTTTTCAATTTTTAAAATATTTTTTCATTTTTATTGTATAAAACATAACTTTATTAAGTGAAACCCTTTAAATTTGTTGCCGGCCAGTACGTCTAATCAAGATTGCTCAACAATTCCCTCACTATGGATACACTATTCATGAATTATCCTACCGACGAACCGACATTGGTTAGGAAGGGATGTATAAATACAATAGTTTCTAATTGACTGCACAAATATTTCATTTCTACTCTTTGTTGCTCAACTTGGCGGGGGCACTGCGGTGCCCCCAGATAATTTTCTCTAAGGAATTTGACCAAATTCGTTTTCTTTCATATTTTAACTGGAAATTCTTATACGAGCTTTACAGAATCCGTTATGAAGCAGACACTATCTCACGATAAGTATTCGAACTCATCGATAAAACGATTTACACTGATGAGAAGCGTGGTCTGCATACTAATCGCATCATATGCATCTTGAGGTGCATTTTGTATTCTAAGAAGATAGTATTAGCGGCACTAATAAGCTTTCGTAATGAGCACTTGGATCTCTTTTTGCTCCTTAATTTTTGAAATTGGTTTGATCAAGTTACGGTTGGGACGTAAAATCGAATCGATTTTCTTTAAATAGTTATTAATTCAATAAATATCGAGACGAGTTGTGAAATACTTATGTTCAAAATATTATACTTATAAATACTTCTGGGTTCAACCACTGATGGCAAAATACTGAACACAGGATAAACTCCTCATATGAGGAGGCCTAGAGCATACTCCACGCTGCTCCAATGCAGGTTGGTGGAGGAAATAGTGGCCAACAGAAGTGTCGGAAGTTTTTATGCCGCTCGAAAGCGACGTGGCTTATCAATTGCCATCTAACGACTATGACTGAAACCAACAGCTTTACGTGCCCTCTGAAGCACAGAAGCTCTCATGAAATTTTGCTGTCATCTGACCACGCCCACAACCGCTTACAATCGAAACAAGTAGCCGGGCTATGAACGAGTATTATTTACGTTTAAAAAAATAAATTATTTTTTCATTGAAAACTTTTACTATAGTTATACATATATTATACATATTAAGTCATAATTTAATTATACCATTATGTTTAACTCCCGACGGAAATAAAAGGTATTTCACATGGGTTTCTGTTTATCTGTTATTAACTGTTTGTAGATTCTCAGTTGTTGATAAGGAGATTTAGGCTGCTTTTCAGAGGATTTTTTCATGCAATGGTAATGGCACTGTCTGGCCCGAACATTCACTGCGATTCGTAAGTGCTGAGTGCCAACTTTCCATAAATCGAAACCCATAGACTGACTGGAAAATATTCGAACTAAAACTTTCCTTGTTATGATCCTGCAAAACCAATCACAAAACGAATTTCCATTCGTCATCGAATATTTTCGAGTGATAACTCTGTTTATGCTGGATTTTCAGTAAACGCAGATATTTCAAACTCGTGCTGTTGTTTTAATTCCAATTGTTTTCAATTAAACAAACAATCTGTATGGAGAAATTTATTTCGCTTTTATTCGTTCCAGTTCTGGATTTCGGTAGAACAGACATGATTGAATATTCTTGTTTTGAAAAATAATTTTAAGCCGATCCGTGGTACCGGAAACCTGGCCCAATCCCATGTTGACAGACCAGTTGTAAGAGACGACAGAAATCAGTTGCTTGGAGGTCGGGCTTTCTGGTGGAATTACAAATATTATGAGTTTTACTAAATTATTAATATTATTACTTCTATATTTTACAGACATATTTTTTGCGACGTCTGTCTAGTATACTTCATTTATCTGTTAAACTACTTTTCTTGATCCGGCTGAGGGTTCAAGAAACAGTTCTTCTTCTTCTCAGTCCCAATTAATTTTATTTTGTCAATAAACTTACCATTCTTTTTCCGTCATCTGTGTCTTGATTATTGGCACCTTGTTTCTTTTTCCCCGCACATGTGGGTTAATCACTTTCTTCCTGGTAGACAACTCTTTGGTTGGCGGCGGTGCTTACTCAGTTGTCTGTTCGATTGTTTGCTTTTAACTAGAAAAAAATCACTTATAAATTACAAATGTAAATTTTTATACCTATAAATATGTTATTAGATAAAATTAGCAACTACCCTCACTTTGCTTCTGTAAAGCTAACTGTGTAGACGTGTACGCAGTACGCGTATTAATTGAATTAACATCTATTTTATTCTTGAAACAATTTATATAACACAAACATAAAAAATTAATCGAACCTTAATTCAATTATATTATATCCACATTTAAATTTGCTCAGATTTTTAGATTAGCGCGCACAAACATTGACAGATACATACACATATAATATATGTATGTAAGTATGTATGACAACAATTATTGTGATTATGATGAAATACAACATAAAAAAATGTGTTGTATATGGATAAAAAAACAAGCTTGTTATAATATCAGAAATTAAAATCAGACAGCGCCGCGTTCTAGGCTTGTATAGGAAAGATATCCTATAACGCTCACCAGAATCGAGCCTCGGAACGCAACCCGACGCCTCACGTGGTCACTCCGGACCTAACATCGGCCGGTGTCACTATAGTTTTAGTTAGATGTAAGCAATATGTAATAATTTAGTAATAAAAGTTAATATATAAGTACAATCATCGTTTAATTCGCACCTGCTGCGTCAGCCTCCCGTAACTCGCTTTATTAAAATTATTTAAAAACACAAGCCTTAATAACAGAATCCTATTACCAAGAAACATAAGATGTCGTAAGCGTTTTGTAACCATTATGGAGTATCCTTGTCTGGACCCAATTCTGATCATTGCAGTAGATCACACTTAACATAAAAATGCATCGAAACTAAAGCAGTATGCAAAATTTCAGCTTCGTCGTGTGAGAGTAAGTTGATCTAATTAAGTTTGCAAGATTTGTCCCGTAACAAACAATTACCAAACAAGTAATTAACAAACGATTACAATATGAAATAATACGTGGGCTACTTACCGAAACGCCACACACGTGAAGCTACGGGCGGAAGCTAGGCCTATTAATATTATTAATGCGAAAACTTATGGGAACGGATGGCTGGATGGATTGATGTTTGTAACTCTTTAACGCAAAAACTACTAAACAGATCATGATGAAACTTGGTTAGATTATAGTCTGGAATAATACATAGGCGAATTTTCATCAATATATCATGCAGGCAAGCTGCGCTCGGACCCTAGTTCGAATTTAAAATAAGTTACAAGAACATTTTAACAGTCTGGTACTAAAAAATTAACACCAAGATATTTCAATACCATCCGTGAAAAAGAGTATACTGAAGCCTTCAGCACCCGCATAATTACATCCTTGCAAAAGAGAAGAACTACTTTGAGTGGAATACCCTTTGTAATGTAGAAATGGCATCTGGTTCAGGCGAGTTGAATTGAGTTCTTTGTGGGCTGCAGGACAAATACGGAATTACAATACATTTTTTGAAACTGAAACATTTCTCGCTTTTAAATTAAACATATGAACTATGTATTTCTGTTACTAGTTTATGTTGAGAAAATCCTATTTTATATGTTGATATTAATACGGCTGAGACCGAGTTTTGCTCGGAGTATGCACTTATATACGTCGGCCACGATTCGAAAAACATATTCACCATACAAACCTATGAAGTAAATATTTTTCTCAACGGCCGAGGTATAGTGTTGATTGGTACTAAATTAATTCAACCCCTTGTAATCCGACACGTCTGTCGTTATAAACAAAGCACAAAAATTTCAATAAATCTTCGTGCTTGGTAAAAGATACTTTTATTCTAAAAGGACATGTCTCAGAGCTCTATAATCCGACTAATTCTATAATCCGACATCCTCTTGTAAAAAACTTGTCGGATTACCGCGAATCCACTGTTTTGATTGATTATATTTTGATTGCAATAAATCGTCGTACAAAGTCCTTGTACGGTTCATCAAATCAGTTGCGTTTACTGTACAGTCTACACATTTGCAAGCCAGTTTGAAATAAGTATAATGCGATAAATAAAAACGCAAAATTCAACCTTATACCTATAGACGTAAGGTTTATATTTAAACGGTCATTCAAAGTGCGTGATCTAAGTGTATAAGTCATCCCTCAGTAATGAAAGCTTATTGTTTTATATCACCGCCCGCCCTACGATGTGACGGTAGGCGGAATATTCCAGTGTTTTATTCTACTTTAAGGGAAGCTCGAAAAGTCAAGGCAATAAAATTATTGTTAAGTTGAATTCAGAAGATTTTATGGGATAACCAGACGAAACGCTGGTAACATGTTCGCCGACATAGGTCTCGACTTTGTTTGCTGGAAGACCACTATTATCAACTTGAGTTCAATCGTAATTGAGGAATAAACGTTCTACATACTTATAGAAAAGTTTGTTCTGGGTGGGAATCGAACCCACGACCTCCGAAAGAAAATTTTAGACATATCAGAAATAACATGTCTATGTTGTAGCTTCATTACACAGATGGCCTGCTACTGAGCACGGGGCTCTTCTCATACTAAGGAGACCTAGAGACTACGACGCTGTTCCAAAGCGGATTAGTGAAGAGGTGAGTGGCCAATCCAAGCATCAGAAGTTTTTAATACACCCAAAGGCCTTAGCCAAAACGATTGCTAACTAACGATAACAACTGGGACAGACAGCTTTACGTGCCCTCTGAAGCACGGAAGCGAACATGATGTTCTTTGCAACTAGCGTTCACCCATCCTTCTTCAAACCACGGCCGCTTCAACCGGCTACTACTCACAAACTTATAACATCGTAGAGAAAAACTAATACCGTATACATATTCCAATGTAGCTAATCACAGAATTATCAAATAACTTGTCGTATTAACAACACAAAATTAACTACAATTTAGTTCCTAAACTATTACGTTCTATGAATAACTTCGTTACGAGTTCATGGGCATTTCAAGCGTAATATACAACATTACAATATTGCGTTTCAAAATATTGTTAGTGGAGTAGCATTGTGAAATGGAACGCAGTTAATTCTAACTTACCACGATAATTGTTTAAAACAATACGAAACGGAACAACCTCGCATACCGAGGCGTCAACTTCACGATTTCGGGGTTATTTTGTGACCCTATGTGACCAACGCGTGCTTAATTAGGGTTTTCATTTTAAGGGTTCTACAGATTGTACGCTGTTTGACTGCTGCACATCGTTAATGGTTACATAAATTACTCTTTACTAATAATATATAATGGTATCTTCTAAACTAAGAAAATTTTAACCAGAATATTGTCACCCACTAACAGTTGACCCATCCGCTCGTTTGCACGGTTATAACATAAAAAACACTGCGTGATAGTGCTTTTGTTACGCGCAAAATTTTATTTGATAAAATTTTAGGTTAATAGCCTACAAATTTGTAGACTAGACACACAATCATAAATCATCACCATTGTACATAAAAATTAACAAAGGTATATTTTTTGTCGGCCAAGACAGAATAAGCCCAAGTTGGTACATGACGAATCGTTTAGCAGTTGACTCAAGCTAGGAATGGGGAGTACTATTATACAGGCTCTCCCAGAAAATGTTTACAAAATAGTTTTTGAAAATTGATTTTAGCAAAAGCAGCCCTTTAGGTAGTACTTTTTTTAATTGATCATTAAAGATGAGAGCCTGGAGAATTATTTAAAATTACTTAAGAACCATAAAGTAACCTGTATATATTTTTAAATTAAACTTGAAATTGTATATTACAGAACACAGAACATATTTTTTTCACTTTACACATAATTTTCATAGTTTTCATCAAAGTCAAGACATTTTAAGCATACAGCAACTCATAACGCATCTGTTACAAAAAAAAGAAAGTGAAAAGTTTTCTCCACTTTTTTAGATTTGTTTCAAATTGTTCAGGTCTTAATAGTCAAAAATACAAAAAAAATCATAACTTGAAAACTACGTAAAATCGCGGAACATACATGATTCCGATACCCCAAGGGGTGCTCTGTCACTAAATTTCTGGGACACTCTGTATAAAGAAATTTTGAAGTAGGAAATAGGCTCTAATCATTTGTGGCAAAAGTCTACTGTATTAATATCAATACGTACGCAAATATTTTTGTAATAAAAAACAATTTTATTAAATACGCGGCGTAATAATCGCTCTCCGTGTGATGACGCCATTACTTTCAATGTATAAATGTATTGTTTCACTCCCTTTGCCGTTTATAAGGGTAACTAGGCGTCGTGGTTTCATGTTAGAAATTCTTTTCCAAAATAATAATTAACCTTCTCCGGGAATTGATTACTTTTCGTCGCTACTTAGGTTAAAACAACGCAAATATTATGGTTAATATAAAAAAAGGTATCTTTTATTTTTGCGGGTTAATAAAGTTTGGTTAACTTCAACCCATTGAAGGCCCACTACAGTGCACATGCGGATTGCTGGAGGTGTTAGTGGCCAACCCAAGTGTCGGGAGTTTTTATGCCACTCGAAGGCCTCCGACATGGCTTAATGATTGCTATCTAACGATAACAACGGGGACCGACGGCTTTATGTGCCCTCCGTAGCACGGAATAAACATGATTTTTGTGCCAATAGCGGTCTCCCATTCTTCTACCGATCGCGCCCGCTGTTGCTTAACTTTTTCGATCGCTTCGTTTCAAAATAAAGATAAAATGGTTGACATGTGTCCAAATCAATTTAATACCTACAACGACTCAGGAGACCACGTATATATACAGACAGATTGTGATACTAATCTATACAAAGTAAAAGAAAATAGATCAGTCGGTCATAATGAGTAAACACTAGCTGTACCCGTAGCTTCGTATACCTACATAAAAGGTTTTTTATTACCAATGGACCAAACAATCACATACGAACTTTATCCCGTATTCCAAGGGTACCTCGAATCAGGGTTAAAAAGTATGGTGAATATTAATCGGGTATTAATTACTTTACGAAGTTTCATTGAAATCTTTCAACGGGCTTACACGCGATACGCGTTCATACATACAGACAATAATTCCAAAAAATATATTTTCGTGCTCTACCTTGTTACTAGGGGGACACTCTCATAAAAGTTAAAAAAAAAGAATGTACAGAAAAAAAAATAATGTCACCGCTTAAAAAAAAGCAACAATGGGTATAACTTAATGCCTTATCGCATTATCCACCAGTCACCCTTGGTGGATATGGAAAAAAACGGATGGTAAATGCTAAAACACCACTGGATAAAATCTATATTAAAATATTACATTAATACTACTTAATATATTATTATGTATATCTGAATTATACGATATATATCTACCAACACATACACAGATACTTAGATACATACATATTATATATGTATATAAATATATACATATGTATTTCTGCACAAAATTTTAAAGTTATGCAGACGCAGAAGCTCAGTCAGCTGAATTTAAGAAATGCTCTCGCAGCCGTTTCTTGAAGCTGAACCTGCTGGATGCCTGTCTCAACTCGGCGGGCAAGGAGTTCCAGAGTAGCGTTGCCTGAACAGTTAATGAATGTTGATAAAAACCGCTTAAGTGCGGAGGAATGTTGAGTCTAACGTTATTATACGACCGAAGTATTCTGTCTTATGTATCGGAGCGTAACTGGAAGTTATCCTTCAAATACTGCGGAGAATAGGATCATTCAAGATAGAAAACAATGGCAGGAGAATCCTAGAAGTACGCCTTTGATGAATTGTGAGCAATCTAAGTTTATGGCGAATTTGAGATACGTGATCATATGAGTGTGTGTTTGAAAGTCTTTTTCGTATCATAATTCCCATATAAGTATTTTGTTTTTGAATGTCCGCAAGATGAAAGCTTTATTCCATTATTGTGAAAGGGTTTCGACGTGTAAGGATAGTTCGAATTGGAATGGATTCGATGTTACGAATAGATCAAAATATTACCTATTTATATGTAGAAAGGGCTCACACGAATTTGCCTTTGTCGAAAATAATAGAATATTTCATGAGCCAGTTTGGCGTTGACTATATAGATTTTGTTTCAAATTATAGATATTTTCTTAATATTGGTCTAGTTTTTTTTTTGATAAGCAATAAAACGAGCAGACGTGTCACCTGATTGTAAGTAATCACTGCCGCTTATGAACATAAGCAGTTTAGTTACAAACCCGTTGCTTGTCAGCAAAGAAGTAATAGACCCGCGGACCCGCAGACATGCGGATAAGAGAAAAGGACAAAGGAAGCAGTATATTGCTGACGCAACCGGAATCAGTAAAGACCACAATGACCCTGGATATACCAACAACATGCCGTTTCAGGACGGGTAATACAAGAAGAATGGAGAAAGAGAGAGAGAGGGAGAAAAAGAGGAGAAACCATAATAGACAAAAGCATTAATGGTGCTTTAAAGCTACAGTCGTGGGTTAGGGACTTTATAAGTACCACTGTTTACTTTGTCCTTCAAAACCCGAAAATTAATCAAATCATCTTCTTAAAGTAGTCAAGAAGAGTGAAGAATTTTCGTCCAAGCTAACTGAACAAAGTAGATTAATATAAACGATTTCAACAGGCGTGTATTTTAAAATGATCTATTTACACTAATATTTTAAAGAGGAAAGTTTTGTTTGCGTATGGATAGAATCTTAAAAGTGTTCTAGTATAGTGCACTGAAAAATGCTTTTTCGTGGTAATTAGTTTTTTCGAAGTGTAGTGAGGGTAGTTACAAAATTTTACAAATAAAAATATCCTTAAGAGATTTTTCTAGAACTTGTAGAGTACAGAAAACGTACTACTTACTTCCGTTTATAATTACATTAAATTATGAGTTATTAGTTATTATTAGTTTATTATTGTCTGGCATGCATCTTTGACTTTCTTGCATTACATTAGTTCCACAACTGTACTACAGATGGCAGTAGTAGTATTAAACTTTTTTTTTATCTTTTACTCCGCTACTTTATGAAATTCCCTTTTTTAATTATTATGAGTCAAATGGAACAATTTTCCAAAAACAATAATACCAACTGCTTCAAGCTGTAAATAATTTACATACCTAAGCGTCTTTAGAGTAGGCATGCCAACTTTTTTGTTTAAATATAGTATTTTTTTAAAAAGACCACAATAAATATAGTACGCTTCAAAGAATATAGTAATTTATGGAGAGAATAAAAAATAGTTACATATGTAACAAATTTGTTTTTTTTTAATATATTTTTTTTGTTTCACTCACACATACATTACGGCAGTCGAACGAAACGTGTTGCCAAATATAAATATTGATATTGTACTGTAATATAGTATTTTCACGTATTGTATATAGTATGGAGTCCCGAAATATAGTACAATGCTTTATAACATAGTTCGGTTGGCAATTCTACATTAGAGGAACGTTTTGGATAAGTCATAGGTGTGTTTTGACCTCTCTCATTCACGTTGATGGTCCCATTTTTCCCACACCTATACCCTAAACACCCCTGACATTTCTGTTCGAGATGTGATCTATAGAACGAATCCCTTTATCTTCTAAAGTATGTACATGAGTATTGGCAAGGGGTTCACCCACACGAGACATTGGTGAATTTCGAGAAGGAATATCCAATACCTTAAATGATCGGCCACTTACAGGGGTATTTTCTTGTTGTGAAAAACTTTTCGTCTCCCTCATGATTAATGTTTGCGGTGGATGACAGATCTATGGGGAACAATCTCGGAAGCTGTAATGGAATAGTTTTCCGCTGTCTTGTCCATTACATTAAGGGTACTCATGTTATATTATTTTTTAAGCAAGGATATCTCAACTGCTGACCTGTTTGTCGCGGAGTAAGCCTGACTACTAGCTCGAGGTCGTAGGTTAGATTCATCCAGAATAAACTTTTCTGCGATGAACGGAAATGTTTTGTGTAATGGTGTAATAAAAATATCAATTTATAAGTTCATAAGTTTGTATTTAAAGATATGTTTATCAGTTGTCTGATCATCATAGTACAAGCTAATGCTTAGTTTGGGATCGGATGAACGTGTATGATTTATGTCTAGATTATTATTATGCAAACTAACTCTTTCTAGTATATATTTTTCGGTGCAAGTCCAGTTTAGTCTTTAAATATCTGTTTTTGTTTGTTCCGTCTCAAGTTAAGCAGAACAGGGTCCTAGCACTATTACAATATTTTTGCGATAGGAATATAAAGGAACTTTAAAACAGCTTCTTTCCTCCTTTGATTAGCATAAAAGCTGCAAAATTAATTTTGTTCACAACCCCGTTAATCTAGAACACCTTCATATTATTATTAGTAAGCTATCCAAGATCAATTGACCTCTCAAAATGATTTAAGTATTTTACTATAGATAAGTTAGCGATGGACTACGATCCCACCTGATGGTAAGTGGCGCTGAAGCCCATGATGGTAAAGCACACTAACTTAGTAGAAGCCTATTGACTCTTGACTTCAAGATATTTATTTTATTCGAACGGAAATACCGATTCGGACATCTTATTCCACTTCTTCGCGGTACGGGTGATAGAAGACGAGGCGAAGCGCGTCTTTGTATTGGCGGGATGTTAACGATGAAGGGATGGATATGGGATATTATAATGTTTCGCATTGTTTATTGTATGGATGTGTGTGTTTCTTACTCCTTTACGCAAAAATACTGAACGGATTTAGATAAAACTTTGCAGTTTTGATATTGCACCTTGAAACAGCCCAGCTTAGATATTCGAATAACATAATCAGTAAAAAAATGAAATAAAAGGAATCAATATTTTTTTTCACTTTACCCCTCACACATTTAACCTATATTCAAATAGAATTTGACTGGCAGGCCTAGCTGTATCAAAATATAGCGGTGATTGGCAAGTATTGATGCACTCATTAATAGGAAGCTAGCGAGGTGAATTCGGCAGCGCTATCGTCCGAGCGGTATGCGGGCCGATATATCGCACTGATGCTCGTTTGTTGAGCGAGTATACTCGACTAATACGACTATAATTAATTGTCAAGGTTCATTCTTGACTTATCTATCGAAATATTGAAGAAACTAATCCCGGCTTATAGAAGAAGGGTACTACAGTGTCAATGAATAAATTAATTACAAGATGCTTGGAAAAAAATGTACATGCAGTCGGTTCCGCTCAAGTTTGGTTATTGTGCAAATTTTTACTTATTTTATGTACTTTTGGAAGAGCTGTGCTTATAAGCTTTTTTCGCATTACTATGGCACTATACTGGGGTAGATTTAAAAAAAATACGTATATAAGTGGATTGTAAATATCTATATAAAATAAATGATTTGATATGTCGATTAGCTAGTACTGACCCTGCAAAATGATATACATGTTTCTACTGTAAAAAGTGAATAATGATTAGAGAACAAACAGTCATATGTCACTTGTCATTATTACAATTTTACTTTTCTTTTGTTTGATAACAGTTTTTTTTTTATCGTTGTTGATTTAGTACTACTTCCTTTGTCTCTTTCTCTTCCCGCATATACGGTTCTCTTAATTATTTCCTGCAGGCAACGCTAATGACACTCCAGTCTGGACTTGTTAATGACCATGGTCACGGTGTACCCTTTTCCCATGTTACTTTACCATGTTCCCATGTTACCATCAGGTGAACCATGTACCCCTTTCCCGCTTATCACATAAAAAAAACAATTAAATGAATACAAAATATAATATTAAATTGCGGCAAGTTACTCGCTGTGACAAACAGAGCTCGAACTCGACTATCTAACAGTAGAGGCGTTGCGTTTCGAACGAACCAGAGCGTATCGTATGTAACTGGAAGTCAGACGGAAATTGGTTGATGTTTATTGAATCAATATTAACAAAATGGCTTCAATTCAAAATGGCGTACCATTGTGAACTCCGTTACAAGTTACCTCTGTACTCCACCTCGGTTACAAGTAAGAGTCCTCATAACTGAGGAGGACTAGAGCATAAATACAAACTAGCTGTGTCCGTGACTTCGTCCGAATCGAATTTAACGAAAAAGTTAAAGTTTAATGCGCAGATATCATGATAACTGATACTATATAAGTCTAAAATAAAAGTTCGTCTTTATTACAACATCAATCTGCGATAAAAAGTCCTATTAAAATCGGTTCAGCCGCTCTGAAGATTAGCCGGAAAAAACAGACTGCAACGCAAAATCTGTAAAAAATGATATTTTGATATATTTAATTCATTAATTTAGCTATGTTTTTAATATAACAAGAAGACGCTCCAATTTTATTGATTTATATAGATTAAAATCGAAAATAGATGCTAGTAGATGCTCGTAGAACTACTCTACCTTAGAAATCCAGTTTAGTCATTATCGCTGCTACATAACTCTCCCTCTGGGGCTGAGGCCCTTCAACGATGGGATTGAATGCTGGGATGGGATATAGACCATGGTTCAGGACGGTAGCTAAATGCAGATTAGTAGATGTCACAGCTTCCAGAACTTATGGGAAATCTTAACGGCATAGGTTTCCTCACGATGTTTTCCTTTACCGAAGCTAGTAAAATTCGGTTAATATAATCTCTTCATTGCTGAATCTATTCAAGTATGTATTTAAAAGTATATTTGTATGTTTATCAGTTGTCTGTTCACTATAGCACAAGCTAACGCTTAGTTTGGGTTGAGATGGCCGTGTGTGAGTTGTCCACAGATATTTATTATTATTATTAAAATATAAGCTGGTATAATTCGCTTAAAACGCACATAACTGAAAATTGTATTTGCCGGGATGCAGGATTCGAACAGAACCCGTTTAAGAGTTCAACATTGAAACCGTGGCTGTCAGCCACTAAACTATTCAACGGAATTTACAAAATACCAGCAATTCTCATCACTGACCCCATTTTCCAAGTATCAAGTGAAGTAAAAAGAAAAATATTTATTTTGGACTTCTATTTTTTACAATTTCGTTTTGAGCTTCTGCCGGTTGGACGCACGCCAAATGACGTCGGTTTAAAATTTTTAGCTTTCAAGGTAGGCTAGTAAAAAAATGGATGGAGAAATGCACCAATGATCTGTGTACCGTGAAAACGGACGTATGAAAAATTCACTATTTTTGTTGTTTCCATTATATGGTAGAACAAATACGATACAAAATTGTTATGGGATTAGGCAGTACTCTCTTTGATTTAAATATTTTAGGTATTACGGATAAGCTTTTTGTATAATCTGTGCTACATAAACCTGTAGAGTATGTTTGTGTCGAATACACAATTGCTAAGCTCAAAAACTATTCCGATTAGAAATATGTATATAGAAATATGTATAAATATGGATACAAAAACGGGAAAAAATTATCTTTTTGCGTTACACAAA
>DWJZ01004956.1:0-14696 GCA_018249125.1 Asbolis capucinus
TTAAGAGCTAAATGAGTTTTATATCGAACTATTGTATGGAAGAGCGGGACATCCTGGCACAGGTAATTGATTTACTTAAAAGGATGTCCCAACCACGGAATATTGTATTTCAAACTCATTTTATGCAATAAATCATTTTCATTTTCATTTCATTTTCAATCTCGATGGTACTTCTATATTTAGGGAAGATTGGCTTCACTATTAGAGCTTTTTCCTACAGAAAATGGCCTTACACTCAACACAGCTTTGCCGCTCAGCTGTGCTACTCAAAATGAGCTGCTTCAGGCAAGAGGTCAGCTCTACAATATTGCTGAGAAAATAGAAGTCATTTTAAAAGTGGATTTCAAATAAAGAACCACTTGTTTTAAAATTTAAGATATCTATATTTGCGAATAATGTCACGGTATTACAATTTGTAACTTCACTGTTACGTGATAGTTACAAATGGCTTTACATTTCAGGCAAAAGGTCAGCTATGATATAGCTGAGAAAATAAATAGAAGTCATGTTTGAATGTGTTTTGCAAATATCAATTATAAATGAGAAGCTGACCCAGTGAACGTAGTTTTTGCATTTTTTTTCAAATGTAACCACATCGGGGCAATTTTAACAAATTTAGGTAAATATTCATCACACCGAAATGCCTTGCTGTAGCAGTATTTCCACATCGAATTATATTTCAGAATCGCAAGTGTAAGCAATAGGTTCACGAAGTTTTATCGAAATCGGACCATTAGTTTGACCATACATTAAGAAGGAACGAACAATTCGTCACAATTTAATAATAGTACGACTTCATTTGACAATCCTGGACTCGATAAGGCAGTCGGTAATTGGATGGATGACGAGACTTCTGAAGCGATACAAGTTCCGGAAATTAATATCTGTCCTCGAATAACTTAAAATGAACTTAATCTTTCTTTATATTAAATCTTTGAGTTCGCAGATGATCATGATTTAGAAGCTCCGAGGTTTTAGCTCGTATTTGCCCGGATACTACTTAGGTTTCAATTTAATTTCAAACTAAATTTACAGTATAAAATATCGAGGATTGTGGAACTCTGAGAACTTTATGCTTCTCTGTTACTAAGAGGTCTGTAAATTTATTCAGATCTATAAAATTTATTCACAATCTTGAAGATATTTTCTCTTTTATGGGTTATTTGAAATTTGAAGATTTGTTTAATAGAACTCAGACTAAAATTACTTCAGTACTGTGTGTGACTTGGATTAGAGTTTTTCTGAATTTTAATTAATGTCATTTTGGTGATTTTTAATTGAAAAACGATCAATTTTGACGTTCCTGTTCTACATAGGAAAATTCAACTGCCTGAAATAGTGAATAGGTGAAATGCAATTTTTATTTGCAAATTTTATCTGCTGCTGTATCTGCGACAACTAGTGTAATTGGAATTCAAACTAGCAAAAAGTTTGTATTCCACGATGATCAACACAGAAGCGATTTAGCGGAATATTGTGAATGTTTAATGCATACATTTTTAACAAAGATGATTTATACCTAAAAGAATACTTGAAAAAGTACTCTTCTCATGTCTACAATGTAGCTGTAAATACATCTTAAATATGTAGATAGCCAAGAAAGAAAATCTAGTTCCCAGACCCTCCGCTGGAATACAAGTCGTTTGATAACTCAAGCAAATATGGACGCTAGCTAATCAGGCTTTATGGAAACATCGATAAGTAGAGAAGGCAATGATTTTCGCCTCTTCAGTTCTGATATTGTATGTATATTAGCTAAGGTAAATTATTCCATAAGGTTGAGTGCTCTGGGTGCTGGCCAAGCTCCGAAATATCATATAAGGAAGAGTCTTAAGTAAGAAGCCGATTAATATTTTTTATAATTTATCATCGATACCATATATGTATCTATTTGTTATCGATATGCATGTCCAACAACATCGTGATCTCTAACACGTTTTTATAAAATTACACCAGAAAAAGTTTATATCATTATATCACGAAAATCAGAAAATATCCAGTTGCAAGAAATGCTGTCATAAGAATTCCCGGAAATAGAACCAGACATGTTTAGAAGGTGTCGGGAATTAAATGAGACATCTACCGGCATATTCGCTTCGTTCGCGTGGAAAATACAATTTCACCGTGTGAGTTACGCCTTCTTCGTATTCCTTTTGCGTTACTGGAATAATAAAAACGTCATCAATATTTTATGCTTACGTTTATCACAAGTCTATTATACTTATCATATTGAATACGCTGATTTTCAATTTAATATTTGGATTATGTGCAATGATTATGTTGATTATTACAGTTTATTACGAAAAGATAGAAAATATGCAGTTATATAGGATGTAAAGATGATATGAGATATGGAGAAGCTGTTTGATATGTAAGAAGTTATTGTTATTTCAAAAATAATTCCTGCTTACTTACATAAATGCTAACAACGTTTCGAAAAGAAACAATTACTAAGACAAATTAATTTTAATTTTCGTTAGTTAATTATTATTGTTAATTAAAAATCAAATATTATTGAATTTTGTTTATTAGAATAATAACTATAGCTTGTATCATTCTTCAAATTTCATTGAATGTATAGACGAAGAAATTATCAAAATGGGTGCAAAAATTTTAAGTTTATCATTATACAAAAATAAAACTTTCCGCTTTACAATATTAGGGCATATTTAACTAAAAACAGAATGTTATACCTGATATAACATTAGTGTAACAGACTAACAAAGGTATTTTTATGTAGAGTAAGTAATTGTATTGCTGTTATTGTCTAAGCTAGTTTTTCGTTGTTTATCAACATAGTATTAGCCTTTCTTTGGTGTATGTCATATACACGATCTATATCCAGTGTCCGTCAAGACTAGTCAACTATTTTACAAAAACCCACTAATCAGGCAAAAGTTCGTTCGAATGATTCTCTCACGTTCTCTAAGAGTATAAGCAACGCAATACGTGATATATAACAGAGTGAAGTTGATATCGTAATATAAAATGAGGATGGAAAAGACATAACGCGTTCACAGGAATTGAATCAGACATGTTCCGACGTGTGTGCTCCATTCGCGCGGATAATACAATTCTTACTGGGACGAACGCGAGCGTACACCTGTGACGGCTGACGTTACATTATGATTATTTGATGAAATTTAATAATGTTGACTCCTGTGGCGTATTAAGAAATGGTTATGGATAGAATTTTGATTATTTATTCGGAGATTTTTACATTATACGATGGATAATTAGAGTTTTTGTTCACATTGCCAAAAAAGATGACAATAACTCAGTACAACTGTTATTGCAAAGGTAGCTGGTAAAAGACTAAGAGTTCAAAGTCCAACATGCGAAGGCATCCAGTTGTACAACGCCCTACACGACACTGAAGAAAGGGAAAAATAATAAGAAGTCAGGAAGATAGCGAATCATGTAGCTCCAACGCGCGGAGAAAGAATTGGGTAAACGAAAGTTTAATACAATCATGCTATTAATAATTTACATATTATGCTTTGTTATAATATAATCCTACGATAGGATGTGTAAGTATTTAAGAAACTAGCGTATAAATTAAAAAAGATAAACAGTAACGTTGATATTAATGAAACAATGAACGAAGTTGATTTTGGGATATTCAATGAATACAACGCCTAATTTACGTACATTTAATAACGATTCTGAACGAAGTTCGATTATGGAGTGACGTTAATCGCAGTGTTCAATTTCCCGCCAATCACTTTAAATGTCGGGAAACTGTCGAATATGAATGAGGAATTAAAATATCAATTGGAACTTTTTTTGGGAAATCATCTCTCATCTCGTTGTAGTTATGATATATCTGGAAATTTCTCGGAAATTAAAATTGTCATGTTTTGCATAAATCGCCATTTTATGTCGAATAACAATATAGATTGCAGACATTTATCTAAATATATCTTGTATGTTGATCATCATAAGTCAGTAAGCATAAATTTGTGCACACACTTTCGTTATTTTACACACACTCTTTGAAGCGCAATTTGTAAAATTCGGACCTAAATTCGCCAACTTTCACTTATGGAAGATTTGTAAGAAGAATTCATGAAAATAAAGCTTTATAGAATCACCAACGTAGTTAGACGAAATTTTAAGAACCCTGAATTGTAGATAGCATCTAATAGACTTAATGGTTTTCTAGTTATTGTTTTTACCGAAATGGTGAACTGGAAAAATAGCAAACCACGCTAATGCCGAGAACAATATAGAAACCCAAAGTTGTTTCATTACTGTCATCCTTAGCCGTCATAACGGCACTAGCAACAAGTAGCCAACAGAATCAACAGAACAAATAATATAGTCAATTTCTTAAGGAAATGCCTAATTACTGATTGTTAATCTAAATGTTATGGGCATGTGCAGTCAGTTTCTGTTGTTAACATCAGATAGGATTTGTTAAGTTTTATCAAAGGCGTTCAGGCCACATGTATAATTACAATACTTGACTTGGTCACTAATTCCATCTACCAATAAATCTAGTCTTGGAGAATATCCTCTTAAGCCATAAGAAATCCGTACTCAGTACTAGGTCAATATTGAGTTTAAGCCATACAATAAAGTATAGCTCTGTGGTTTTTGCTTTAGTTGGCTTAATACAAATATTTCCATTCCAATTTTCTCACTCTCTTTCACTCTTTGAGTTAAAAGTTATGAAGAAAGTTTCGTAGTAATTTAATTATATACGGTCCTTCTTGCCTTACTTTTCCGTTCCTGGGAGTTTCAGTTTGTTTTACGGAAAGATATTGTTTGTATATTTTTCTGGTATCTTTCATATTATTTAGATATGTTATATATGTGTATTTTAGATATGTTAGAAATGTGTATTTATCGATAAAAGCAATGGCCTTTAGTTTTAAAAGGCTAAACTTTTTAGACAATAACTTGTAAATAAGTTTTAAATGCGTAACTGATGAAAAAAAAAAACTTTCTCAAACATAGTGATATCTTTCGTGGCTCATAGAATAGTGGCGACATCGCACAATGACGTCACGACGAAACCTGAAAGCAAGTGCAATGCAATAAATTAATTAAAAAAAGAGAATCAAAACGAAAAAAAGTAGATAAAATTGGTTGATGAATAAGTTAAAATCCAAATTTAATAAATATCTTTTCATTTGTTTCAGATCCTGTTTGATAGTTTCACCCTTGGTCGGTTTACCTCCTTCACCGACGATGGCTGTCCAGATGGCTACATGCAGATTCAAGAAGCAAGTCGTCCCCAGGTTGGAGGCTCATGGTGCGGTACTTCCTGGGGTCCATCCATATACTACAGCGAGACTAAATCTATAACACTTATCATAAGATTACTGCACTTATCTAAAGACCAAAATAATTACAATTTTAACTTTCGAATGGCATATAAAGTTTTAAGGAAGGAATATGCTACAGTGCGGTATGGAGGTGCTCCACCATCAGGTATGGCATGATCGTTTGCTTGTTACTTTTCCCCTTTCCAAGTAATAAGTTCATTTCTCTTTCTATCATTCTTATAATTCAGGTTTTATTTTCTATTGCAAAATATTAACCTAACTTTTTCATGAAGAAATAACGTTGAAATAATCTTTATGATCCCCCTATATAGGATAGACCTCGACAAATTACATTAAATCAACCCCGCTACTGTCATTCCGGTAGTTACTTTTTCTCAGCAGTAAGGCATTTTCTGTGTAATCCCATTGAGTATATTGGATAATCCAAGAAGGCTACCTACAATATATAACATACTCAAATAGAGAAATTCCACCACGCTGACTTCTGAAATAAATTAGAATTGTACACACTTTGAACTGTGTCAATAAAATCTATAAAGTAAAGATGTAACGACATCTTAAGGAACATGAAAAGATTGTACGAGTACTTCCAAGTTTTACGTCTTTGAAAACCCTTTTATCGTGGCTCGTTACTCGTTTCATACTAACCGGTACATTACAGCGCTGGATCGTAATGTCAACATCAATATTTCTTCTACGCATTCCTTTTCAGAACGACCCTTTTTCAAACTAAGGCCCCTGCCATATCCCGTAAACATATCACGCGGCGAAGATATGAATGTTGGGAAGACGACAAAAACTCCGGAGTATTACCTCGGGGAGTTGATCTCTGGGACTTATTGCTCGCGAATCTTCAGCGACTGTGATCGTAAAAATTGTAGCTTGCAATCGCCAAACTTCCCTGGAGTCTACCCAAGAAACCTGACTTGTTATTACGCGGTACGACAGCACGACGTGCCTCAAGGAAAACACGCTTTAATAGTAGTGAAACAACCTAATGGCCAGCTAGTTTCGATAAGGAGTCAAAAAGCCGTTTATGCTTCATCGCAACAAGAAAGAGGAAATAATGGCAGAGAGCTGAAGTTTTGGCAACAGTGTGACGAGGTGCAGGACTACGTGACTGTTTACGATGGTTATACAACGAGAGACCCGGTTATCTTGAGATTTTGCGGAGGCGGTGTGTCGGTGCCAGAAGCGATTTCGAGTGGGCCGGAGCTGTTAGTCGAATTCACGACGTCGCCTTTTGGAACGTTTTTACAGCCGCCTTCTTTGCAATCGTTGCATGGCTTTCAGTTGGAAGTGGAGGTGAGTATACTCTTGATCTACAGTTCGTTCCACATTCAAGTACGTATGAAGTATGTTAGATTAAAAATGTAAAAAATTTAATTCCAAACACGTTAGTACAATTTTTAACGTTTTAAGTTAACTAATGCGTATTTGTCTTTTACAATTTGAGACATATTATAATGTTGAAGAATTAATTCGGTGTAGAATACCGTATTATCTTAATATAATACGTAATTATCATTACTTAGTCAAAGCGTAAACAGTTTAACTTGTTTACTGAATAAACATCATTAATAATTCTGAATTTCCTCTTATTTTCATATCGGTACTATTGATCCATCGTAGCTATTTTGGCTTCGAATGTTCTTGTAAACAAGATATTATGTTAATTAGAAGAATATTACTGAGCATTGTATTAAAGATGATAATATACTTAAGTAGTACAGCTTTATATGAAGCCGAATTGATCTATAGTATGATTGTAGCACCTTTTGAAATTTGTGTACCATTGCTGCATATCAAAAGTGAAGTAATTGCCCAGAATCAATAAAATGCTTATTAAAATAGTGATAACCTAGTGGTTTGAATATCTTTTAAATGGAACGGATCTACGATCCTGAGTCTTGTGGCGCACACCACTATTTTTTTTATTTTCTATATAATAACTTTTTTTTTATTATAGCCAAAGAAATAACGACGCAAGCTCTGAAACAATTTTTGTGACATTAATATGCTGAATACTTTTCTGTCCTGTACCGTGCACTTTATACCGTCCTGCCTACTATATCTAACCACAATTACGCATAAGAATCAAATAAATTAATATTTTTATAATATACTTATTATAGCAAAATCTAAAAAAAGAAAATAAAATTAACTTTCCTTACTTTAAAAAGAGCTGCTACTACTGTCTCAAGCCGATCTGTTATCATTAGATCCTCGATCTTGCTGACCGTACCGAGGACCAAGCCAGGTTTATTGCCGTTAACGACCGGCACCTGATACCAATTTTATGGAGAAACTAAATTCGAGATTTCAAACCAATTTCATGTAGTTACTCTGAAAATTGTGCACGTTCCTGGACTTGGATTATAATGACCTTTAATAGGTTTCTATAATAGTTGTCTTAGATCCATAAAATCTTATGAAATGTTTATAGATAAATAAAAATATTAAACTTAAAATTTTTTAAAGACGGAAACTATGCAAAAATGCTCCATAGTATAAGAGGAAATAGGGCTAATTAAGCTTGCAAGATTTGACCCGTGCACTAGCCAAAAAAATATCCTAACATACTATTATACAAACATACACGGTAAGTTAAATCAAAGCTTGTAAAAAAGAAGGCAATCTGAATTTCTTTGACCTTGCCTAAAACTGAACAAAAACTATTAACGGCATAATTTATACCAGTTTAGCTACGCAAATTATCTCCCTCTCAAGACGAAGTTTATTAACACCTAAGACTAATGCTTTTAACATAACGCTGAAGAACACATACATATGTATAGCTGAAGAGATTAATATATCCGACCACTAATAGAATGTTGAAGGAAACTTTGTAGGGAATTAATTCTACAAGAAATTTTCAGTCCCAGCTGACTGCTAGTGAATTATAATTCACAAAAAAGACATCAAAGTTTTGGACGTTCGCCAAAACGCGATTAAGCCAGCACTTAGGATTTCATTCTTTCACAAAAAGGTTGGAGTGTTCCCGAAATATTGAATCAAGAATTTAAAATACGAAGTCGATAATACAGCCAAGTGACGCTGCTAAATTTAGTTGCGAAGACAAATCGAAAAGTTGCGTTCTGTAATAACATAGTGCGGTATCCTAAACATATTTAATTTTCAAAATTATAACATAAAGTTGCTTTTTTTATTACCAAATCTTTGGATTCCATATTGCATAATATATATAGTTCCTTTTTTATATCTTATATTTTTTATACACATTTTTTATATATTTTAACCTCCATTACTAATTTAAATTATTAATTTAAGAATAATCTACAATGTTTTCGAAATTGCAACAAACTACCCAATTAATTCACTGAATAAATCCAGTGCCACAGATGCTATGCGTTTCGGGTTTAAGTTGAAGAGCTGCAGCGGAAATTAGGTTAATAGACTATATATATAAATATAAAGACTATATATATAAATATAAATATAAAGTGATATTTGAAGTGTTTGGATGTAAATGAAGTATAATAAATCAAGATATAGCAGAGGTCTCGCTTGGGCCCCAGCCAAAGTGTAATTACAACGTAGGCTTATATAACGGTCATAGTAATGAAGCATTCAACAAACTCTGCATTCCCGTTGTTTCAACTTATTAAATTAGGGCATGCCCCAAAGGTTTTTAGGGCGAAATGCAAAATTGTCCTATTTAATCAAGCTTAAGGTTTGTGGTTGGCAATGTCTTGTCATTTTGTGTTTCGCAAAAGTAAAATGGTGTTTTCCCGTCGTTTTATCGTCTTTAACTTCTACGATTCCTTTATTTATATTAATGATGTTTACAAAGCTATTATTATTATTCTTTATTGACACCGACAAAAAAAATTGGTACAAAGGCAGGGGTTGGGTTTTAAATTAAGGCACCTTGATTTTGTTGAACTGCATGTGTGGAATTATCTGAGATGTACCGTAGTGGAGTATACGGGAAATACAGCGCAATTTGATCAAGTTGTTACTGTCGTAGGAACACCAAACGAAAAATATTTTTTCACATACTCACAGTTCACATACAAATTTCATGTTCAAAACTAACAATAAGAACTAATAAATTAAAAGTTAACAGCTTTTTACTTTCACCATACAGCCGCGACTACTTTTAATTCGATTATCGATAGTCGATTTACACTTTAATAGGTACTTTAAAAATAACTAATTTTATTTTCTATACTGAACTATAGTACTTTTCTGATAATTAATAAATTAATATGTATGTACAAAAGTATGTAGATATGATAGGATTAGATAGGATTTCAAAGCGGTGAAATAGGGGGTCGCTGGCAGTTTGGCTAGGGGGTAAGCCCTCTTATGTTAAAAGCTAATACGACTAAAAGAAGAATGATACTCGTTAATTTGGTTTGTAGGTCTCTGTAATAATTTAAGAGTGAGCGGCAAAGTAAACAAAAAGATAGGCATAATTATTATCGATATATAATAATCGATTAACAATTCTATAGTTATAATCGATTAATTATTATTTTCCGCCAATTAAAAAAAAACATTCCGTGACTTTCGATTCGTCATGGCTTCCGAGTTTAAACTTTTCGTGAATGCTGTGCGTCGTGACGTTTGGTTAAATTTATTTGTTAGGCTGCTACATACATCAGATAAGAAGGAGTCAACGTCAGTGTCAGGTGATAGTAATTTTAATATTATTGTTCATAAAATTCCACTTTTGTTATGTATTTCCGAGAAAGTTTTGTTGCTTAGATTATTTATGCCTATTGAAATTAAAATTTCGAAATTCAACAAGTTCCTTTAACGTTCCTGTCTCAGTTTCACACTTTCTGACAGATATAGTCGAAGATTTTCTTTTTTGCTTAAGTTTAATTTTTGTTAGGAAAATTTACAAAAAAGTTATTTTACGTTTTATATAGACTTATACATATTTGTTAATGTATATGTATGTTGCAAGAAAGAAAAAATAATATACATATATCTAAATGCCTAGTAAGAAAATACTTTCGAACTAAAAAAAGTAATTGTTACACACCTCAATCATTATTATTTTAAAACCAGTACAGGAATATAGAAATTGACGAGATCTCTCTTAGTCAAATTCTTTTAAAAAATATTAAATCGACCCACTGAAACTAATGATTACTCAAAAGTAAATTCTTCATTCGAAATGTCACAAAATTGATCAAATTCAATTATCAAATTTTGAAAATGATTATAATATTTTTTTCAGGTCAGATTCGTTGATCAGCAATCGCCAACTTACGCCAAGAACAAAAGAGCCTGTGAATTTTGGATCAGAGGGACTGGTCGCGGCGTTCTTGAACATCCTCAACATTCCCTGCCTCCGAATACAACTTGTCTGTATCACATGCAGGGCATCGACACTTCTGGACCATCAGGACGAAATATTGGCTACCGGCGACAGTTTTCAGCACCTCGCTTCCGTGTCTGGTTCTCAGTACTAAAATTTTTCGTGACAAACGCTTTGAACCCGAACTTGCCGGAGGACGAGTACTGTGGAAGCCATTTGAATATATGGGATGGCCCGATGAGGATTTCGCCTGGCTGCAGCGATATCTTCTGGTACGTTTCGGATGAGTTACGATGATTGTCAGCGGATTCTGCGTAACAAGGGGTCAATTTAAATTTTCGCTTCATCTGAGAATTCAGAAAACTCTCAGAAACTAAATTCGCAAATACACTCAACGTTATTGAAGTCAAGAATCACTTCAGTGATTGTATTTCTATAAATTCAAAACCTTTTTGCTATAAAAGCCTGTTAGAATGAAATAGTTTTCAAAGCTTGGAATCTGAATTATGTTTTTTCGTTTTAATTTAGTGACAAAGAGCGTTCAGTACAAATGTCAAGAGCGACTTCGCCACAATCCGTCATCGTGGGTCGTCCACCAACGAACGCAACTCTCGTCGCAAGATTTTGCCGTGAAAGGTCGCCGCGTACTTGCGAACACGCTTTGCTCAGGAAATCAAGAGCCTGCGCTAGAACTGAAAGCTTCTTATCAAAAGGAGATTCCTTGACCCTCGAACTGAAGCTGACACAAGGCACCGCACTCAAGTAAGTCGCTTAGTAATCTGTACTGCTTACTCCATAACATAAAGTGATGTCAGTTGACCGTGACGTATGTATAGACCTGAATACCACATATACATAGTTACACAAGTACATAGTACATGTTTTAACATAGTCATAATGATAAAACTCTAAGAATATTATGGATTTTGGATAACTTTTTCATAAATAGATTTCAAATGGTACATTCATTACACTGTTAGCACATTATAAACGAGCTGCCCAAACTTAACCCAAAAATATACTTAGTGTCAATTATTACGGTCAGATGAATCCATGTGACATTTTATCGTACGTTGAATTAAAAATAATTCTTATTAACAGAAACTTATTTATTCTTTTTGATATATCTTTCTTTAAATTATAAATCTTTATACAAACTGAAGTTAGTAAAATTAATTACCTTAAAACATGAGAAATTGTAATTGTACTAAATCCTTAACACGTAGTTAATACGTGTCAGAACGTACTACATTTGTACCTCTAATAACTGGAGCAAAACTAAGCTAAGCTCCTTATAACAAGCGTAAGGATTTCAGCTGACACGAGAACTGCACTCAAGAATCTCGGTTTCACTACTCTTGGTTCACACCGAATTATTTCGTTTATTTTACAAAATCTAATGCGTATTTCACTTAATACTAAACCACTTACTTTGACAGGCTGGTTGGTTTAATGATTAGTGAACCTGACTGCTACACCAAAAGGTGGGTTCGATTCCCACCCAAGTCAAACTATTCCGTGATGAACAGAAATGTTTGTTCTGTGAGTCTGAGTGTAATAAATACATGCTCACCTTGGCAGGTCATTACCATACCCCAGGGCTATATAAGTATGTATTTAAAAATATATATGTATGTTTATCAGTTATCTGATCACCATAGTACAAGGTAATGTTTAGTTTGGGACCAGTTGACCACGTGTGAGTTTTCTTGAAATATATGTATATTTTATTATCATGCCCAATTCGGCACATACAACGAAATAATTATGTTAATTATTTTGTGCATTTAATTAATGAATTATTATGATAACTGACACATTAATGAGATAGTTGCACGAAATATAATAAAAATAAATATTAAATCTACTAATGATGAAACTGTTTCTGCATTAGGTACATAGTTTCTTACAATCCAAGAAGGATCGAGCGATTGAACAAATCGGAAAACGAAAGATTCAATTATATCTACTATTGATTGTTCCACTTTATGGCGAGGTAAAATTGAAAACAGTGAAATATCTCTGTGGGGAATTACCCGAGTTGATTGTTGTAACTAGCGTATTTAATAGGTACTTTCGAGGTACTTTTATAATAAACTAGAAACTGGCCTCGCTTCGCTTCGGAAGAACCTGTTGTCAGAAAACTGTAACAGTTAGTGTATTCTATCACAGATTTATTTGTAGATATTGATATCCTCTGTCAAGCATTCCCACAGCGTACGCGATATAAGGATTTTTTTGGTACTTTTTTCACACGTTGGGTTACATTGTAGAGATATTTATGCGGTTCCCTATTTTTTCTCGTATTAAATATAGCCTGTGATCTTCACAGATAATGTAGGATTCTAATGGCGAATTTTTTTAAATCGGTTCAGTGGTTTCGGAGCCTATTCCATGCAAACAAACAAACAATTAAATCTTTCCTCTTTATAATATTAGTGAATATGTGAAATAGGTTTTACGAGTCCTCCTATGCACAGAAGAGTAGGTACATGAAATTTTTGTTACTAGCTGCCACCTATCCTCCTACCGAACGCGCCCGCGCCCGCGCGTCTAATTGTTTATAAATTCTAATATAGTCACCTTATTTTAATTCCAGGCCAGTCTATTTCAAAGCACTGTACGAGTTCGTTGATCTTCATCAAGATGGAGATCCCTGGGGCCGTGGAGTATGTTCCAGACGTTTCGTATCACGATCTTTTCCAGAAGCACCTCCGGACCCACCTATAACTTTCTCATCACCGAGAGACGTGTTTTTATACGGAAGAGGGGGTGCGAGGAATATCAGGTAAGTGAGAAAACTGCACTGTATTTTCATTATCGAACTATTGGATTTAAAGATATGTAATTTTAAGTGATTGAATGACACCTCGCTTTCTTTTAGTACTTCATTATGTAATTAAGGACAGCCAATACCAAATATGTTATATAGAAGTACCTCAAAAAGGAGAACTACATATTTAATTATATTATCATATGTTGCTACAACTCGTATATGTATATATATGTATATACATATATATATGTATATGATTGATACCACTCCAAATTATTTCTCCAGTTGCAGGTCTGCTTGAATAAATCTCTATAGAATTAAGCAGTATGTTTCTGCGTCCTTATTTGTTTTATACCTATTATTTTTCGTGTGTATATAAATAATTAAATAAATATATTTATTGTTCCCCTCTACACTTAAAACATATTATAGACAGTTCCTGTTGGATTAATAAAATTCTTCTCTATAATTAAAATTAATGAGCAATTTATCAAGTATGAGATAATATCATAAGACAATAAGCTTGTTCAACTTCTAATGAAGGTAATCTCATTATAATAAATTGGAGTTACAGTTACGCCTCCTGGTTCATATTGAAGTTGATGATTTCATATTGAAGTAATCCTTGTTGAAGTCAGTTGGCAGTTACAGTTACCTCTCTTGGTTCATATTGAACTTGATGATTTCATATTGAAGTAATCCTTGTTAAAGTCAATTGGCAGTTACAGTTACGCCTCTTGATTCATATTGATGTTAATGATTTCATATTGAAGTAATTCTTGTTAAAGTCAATAGGCAGTTACAGTTACGACTCTTGATTCATATTGATGTAAATGATTTCATACTGAAGTAATCCTTGTTAAAGTCAATTGGCAGTTACAGTTACGCCTCTTGATTCGTATTAAAGTTGATGATTTTGTATTGAAGTAATTCTTGTTAAAGTCAATTGGCAGATACTGTTATGCCTCTTGATTCATATTGAAGTTGATGATGTCATATTGAAGTAGATGTTAAAATTAATTAGCAGTTGTAGAAAAACCGCCAGATTGCTCTCATCATTCACTTATCATTTAGGTTTGATGCAACGGTGTATGAGATCTTTAGCTTTAACCCGTCGATGGCCCACTACTGAGCTCGGATCTCTTCTCATACTGAAGACTAGAGCATACTCCACCACACTGCTCCAACGCGGATCGGTGGAGCTGTGAGTAGCCGACCAAGTCATCGGAAGTTTTTATGCCCCCCGAAGGCCTTCGCCATGGTTTAATTATTGCTATCTAATGACAACAAGAACTGAGATTTACGTGCCCTCTGAGGCACGGAAGTGTTT
>DWJZ01004957.1:0-14693 GCA_018249125.1 Asbolis capucinus
TAACGAAAACAATATAAGCTACAATTATTATTAAAAAAAGATTTGCTCGATATGTTGTCTACACTAATAGGTGGAAAGATTTGATTGTTTGTTTGTTTGAATTGAATAGGCTCCGAAACTACTAGACCGATTTAAAATTTTCTTTTACCATTAGAATCCTACTTTATCACTGATGAACATAGGTTATATTTAATACGAGAAAAAATAGGGAGCCACGTGAAAATTTCGACAATATCACCGTCTAAAAGTGTAAAAAAAGTACCAAAAATATATCGCAAACGCTACGGAAATTATTGACAATAGAGCAAAGTGATGTACTACAATTTCATAGAGGATATCAATATTTACAAATAAATCCGTGATAGTGTACAGTTTCCTGGTAACTGGTTCTTCCGAAACGGTGCAAGGGCAGTTTCTAGTGCATTTATAAAGTACCTACGTAAGTAAAATAAGCCAATGTTGACATCCCTAATAATTGTCGATGCGGAGTGAAGTCAAAGGAAGCTGAAATGCCACCGTGAGATCGGCCGATTACAATCGGTTTCGGATCGTGGATGCCTCAGCTTTTTCTAGCGATATGGATCACCAGCAATTATGTGTGATTATTCGGCGTTTGTCAAAAGATGGCGCTGCCGACCTTAATTGATGTAGAGGATGTTTAACATAGATTTTCGTGTGGTAATTATATAGCTTCTTCCGTAAAGGAATTAAGTCGCACGATCCAATTCTAAAGATGCTTGGGGATCTTGGAATTGTATTTATTACTTTGATTTTTTACGTCCTGCAAGGTGGCTAAAAACCATTTTCGATTATGTATTTTAAAGGACTGATATTTTGTTGCAAATTTCTGCGGTTTTGATGCATTTTTATGGCAAATATGGATAATTGGATGCAACCTCAACGGTTACTGTACGGCTTTAAAGATTTAATGCTCCACCACTGAACAAAGACTTCCTCGTAATCGAGCAGGCCTGGAGCACACGCAACCACGCTGCTCTGATGCAAATTGGTGGGAGTTTAGTGGCCAACCCAGGATTTTTTATGCCATCAGAATATCTCCGAATGTAGCGTGTCCGATAACAACTATGACCGACAGCTTGACGTGCTTTTCGAAGCAAGGAAGTAGTCATGATTTTTTTGCCACCACTGGCTACCTATCCGCCTTTTGACAGCGCCCGCTATTGCCTCCGGCGGTCCCCGCCTATCGACCCTTGGGCTAAGCGTGATGCTCATTTATTTACAAACATCTATTTATTCATTCGTATACATTGTTATATGTATTTTTAACATCATATAAATATTTGTGACATAGTAAAGCAAAAGTGATAGCTACAAAGTGAAGGATGATACGACGAGGTTGGTACTACAGTTGGACATTCCCACGTATGTCGCCCAGCGCTGGGTCGCATGTGACGCGCATACAGACAACGCGTAATCAGATTTTATACGTGGTAGTAGGGTCAAGCTACGCGCGCTATAACAATGCGGTTAATACTCGGCGGTTTTACTACGCATATATAAAACGGACAAGAGTGACTCGGTCCGCACTTGAAGGGTTCTTTCTGTAGATACTATACGTAGACTAGGCCTAAAGCATACTAGACCGCGGTGCTCCAGCACTGGCTGGTAGATACTTTTTCATAGTAATTCACTTTAAAATCAAATATTTCAAAATTTTCTCAACACACATATTCCAAATAAGGTAGATACATTAAAAAAACCTCCTTTTATTATTTTCTCATAGCAGAAGCGCTCCGCAAGGTTCATCGAGACTTTTATTTTGACACACTTACACAGATACCGTACAAGCAGATATAGTTTGTTGTCAAGCTGTATTAATAATTATTCATGTGGTGAAAATTCTAAATGTGTATTTATTACGTCCAACAGCCGCACTCCGGGTCGTTAATGGTTACTTTAATCGACCCTTATTATAGAGTGATGGATATGGTGTATACTATAGAATAGAGATATTAGTGTATGAGATATTTGTTGCTGAGCCTGCTGATAGACGGACAGACGGACGAGCGAACAGACGGACGGCTGAATGTGAAGTCTTTAAAGCAAGGTTCCGCTGAACTGAGCTGCAAGACCCCTAAACACTACCGCAGCAGCTGACGGATGTTTCAAGTTTTTTTCTGCGTTACTTTGTATTCTTTTCGTAAATCGCAACATTATGTTTTATGGGATTTATTATAGTAAAGCCTTCATGTCGTCGCGTTTAGCATGAGCGGTTGACATGGGATTAACGTACTCAAGTTGATAGGCTGTTTTAATATGATTTATTAGACCCGGCTGAATTTGTTTAATGTAAATAGTCCCTGTACAATAATGGCATACTGCACACTGCTCTAGAAAGGAAGACCGAATAAGAGACTGGCTCGAAATAAACATAAATCGTAATATAAGGAAATAAATTTAATTTCCTTGTAGTTATGGTATCTTCATGAATACACGAAGGAGAATAATATAATTTAATACCAACAGCAGAGGATTTACTAATCTTAACATTAAAATTAATAATTTTTAACTTATTGCTAGGTAAGTACAACCCAACAACTTCCTAAAAATTACACGTTTATTTGTTTGCATTTTTTTGAGCTAATCAATTCTTAATCCTTCGATTATTAAGTCAGGGTTGGCAAAAATCAATCGGTTCACAGAGCCGCACCCAAAAATCTGCCGATCTACGCTCAAGACTACCTTGCTGGTAAGTCTGTAAGCTTTAACGCGAGGATCTGATCAGAAAATGTTCTTATTTATAGATAATTAATAATAATAATAAACAGTTAGCGTGCACAAAGTTAAGCTTTTATGAAAATAATTAACTTTAAGCACAATTTAATCGCAGGCTAACATGCTAAGCTCCAGCAACTTATAGCCTAACTACTGTATCAGGATGTCGTCTCAAATAACACTTATTATTATAGACATAAGGTTCAATATTGAATGCTTCCTAGTGATTAACGGTCCTTTTCATCATACGTAATGAATTTATTATTAGTGGTCGGTATAAAGTGATTAATATTCTAAGTTAAGATGTGCGTCATCTCGTGCGGAGAAGCAACATGCCGGTAACCACAAAAATACATATTAACCACAGTTTAATAATTTTAACTCATGTGTAACGAAGAATTTCTTAAACCATTAAAGTGACTTAGACTTGTTTACTATGTTACCATGTATAAAATGCATAATAATTTACAGTAATATTATAAGAAGGGAAGATTTGTTTGTTTGAATTGAATAGGCTCCGAAACTACTGGACTGATTTAAAAAATTCTTTTACCTTTAGAATCCTAAAATATCCCTGATGAACATTGGCTATATTTAATACGAGAAAAAAGGGACTGCGTGAAAACCCGACGTGTGGAAAACATTCCTTATATCGCGTTCGTTGCGTAATTACTGACAATAGAGCAACATGATGTACTACAGTTTTACAGAGGACATGCTTATCTACTGATAAGTCCGCGATACAATAAATCTAACTGTTACAGTAATGTCACAATAACTACTTTTTTGTGGTAACTGGTACTTCCGAAGCGAAGCGAGGGCAATTTTTTGTAATAGACAAAGGGCGAATAAAACGAATTATGTACTTATTGCTTAACGTTGTACGTTTAGTGTCACGTGCTCATGTGTTAAACGTTCTTACCATGTATGTATGTTTGGACAGGGGTTTAATATGTATAGAGCTGTTAGTAATTGTGGTAAGTGTTCTCTGTAAGTGTGAATTGGATAAAAAAAGACTCTGAGAGTTTTTTGCTTTCTTTCTTCTTCCGTGACCGCTCAGCGTAGGGATTGTAGAAGCGACGCCGTCGTTTGACTTTCGAAAAGTGTAAAGATCAACTAGGAATAAATAAAATTTCATTTCATTTCAATATTGGTATTGCCAATGACGTTACACACATAATCATAATGTGGGGTATGTGTGTATGTGTAAAAAAAATCGTTATTTTATTAAGTTACCAACAGCAAAGCTAGCAAAAGCTAGTTTATTGTACTGACTTTCTC
Organism: Asbolis capucinus; assembly: GCA_018249125.1. Classification (NCBI taxonomy): domain Eukaryota; kingdom Metazoa; phylum Arthropoda; class Insecta; order Lepidoptera; family Hesperiidae; genus Asbolis; species Asbolis capucinus. The sequence continues at coordinate 4,018 of DWJZ01004957.1, forward strand.
CATGTTAAATTTCTATAATAACAAGCAAGGTGTTTCTGCATACTGCAATAAGCTTCTATTCATAATCTTCATCACGCAATTATAAGCATGAAAATATGAAAATTATAATATGCTGAGAAGTATTATGGAGTCCATTATTTATGGTTTCCTTCACAACACGTTATATGGATTTGTGGACGGAATTTCATTACCCTCGACCGGGGACTATTCTCGGGACGAACGATCTGTAAGCTCGATTCGTTCTGTGGTCGCCCTTTAATAGTTTTGTATCTGTATTAATGAAAATATATTCTGAAGTGTCAAAAAACTTAAATGTATAAGAAATGTATAATATACTAGACATATGTATGTATATTATTACGTATAAGTCGTTTTGACAAATATTTTCAGCAAAATAATGAAATTACTAAAATCATTAACATTTTAGTAATTTTATAAATTATATTTTAAACCTACTTCGAAAAAATGGTAACTTTTAAAATTGACTATATATATTTTTGTTTTACCTTTTTACTGAGTGTACCGGTTTTGTGATGATTATTTTTATATTCATAAGCCGGCGCTCGACATGTAGACTCATTTATATGTAAGCGATATTTAACGAGTACTTCTATTACTGACTATATAGTGTCAAATTAAGTAAATTTTAACTTCGACTTTGCTGACGCTGTTCTTATTTTATTACTTTGTAATCTGAAGTAAAAAGGAATTGTTAAATAGTTATCGATGACATTTTGTGTTGTCCAGAATAGGCTCCACGGTTCCATTCCAATGTTAATTCGTCAATTGATTTATGTGTGTTCAGCTAACGAACACCGTCCGCTGCCCTGCACACACACACGCCTTATAACACTTTTATATCATGTCATTTATAACGAAAATAACTTCATATATCCAGTTACTTTCTTGTAATATGCAGTTCCGGTTTAACTGGAGCCAAATAGCAAGATGGGTTATTAAAAATAGTACTTAGGATTTTGTTGCACCTTCTTTCACTGCCATACCCTAGGGATATGTCATATCAAATTTTTTAGTAACATTTTTTTGGAAGCTATCATAGCCCACACCACATGTAAAGATCTCTGTTTTGCTACTATGCGAAGGTACTTCTATCTGTTATGCTTTCATTGCTAAACTACTAAAACGATTTGAATGAAAAGAACTTACGCTTTATATTGTAAAAGAAGCTTTGAAACGGGTTCGAGTAGTAGATTATATTCAGTTTCTATGAAAGTTAGTTATATAACGTCTTGATAAAAACAAAAAATATATTTGAAAATCCGTCTAAAACGTGATATACTGTTTAGTACACAGAGGAGGAAAAGAACAGTCAGCCTATTTTTTGTGACGTTCATTAAAATTAACATGAAGCGGCAGTAAATTATCAAAAGAATATTTACAAGCATGTTTATGGCGTAGCGGGCGAGCGGGCGAGCGGGCCGTGACGGGTCGCTAACATATTCATACCGTTTTGTCAAATTCATTTATTGTATATACAATTTATTTATGTAGTATAGGAGCTGAATATGTATTTCATTAAATTGCACTTTGTTTCAATTCACATGACGCTCACACTCGCTTGATTGCGGGCTTAAATAATATGTCTGACATTATAACAAACGAGTGCAGCGACACAATAAGAGTTGAAGTCGCTGATGAGTTGCCGTGCCGGGAAATATGGGGCGACTCCGTACGTAATTCATTGTTATTTTAAATGTGATTGGACAGTGGAACCACGGTAGTCCAAAGCCGGTCTATTTCGATGTCTCTTGTAATCCGAATCGTCGAATTGATAGCGTGTGACGAAAAATCCTCATAATAGGATAGATTCTAAGTTGTATACGGGACCACATGGGTCCACGCTAATTTTACTTCTAATTTGTCGGACAGTAAATATAATGATAATACGACATAACGCTGCTGTCGGATTACCGCGGTTCGTCTGTTTCCATTCCGACGATTCCCTGTTTAGAACGATTGCTTAATCAACTTGAAAATATAAATGCAGAGAGTCTATATTTATATAAAATAATAAAATAGCATATCATAGCTGCCCCCCAGCCTATAGAGCGGCATACAACATCAATACGTCTAATGTTATTGATAGGGTCGACTTGTTTTATTGCCGGAACATAAATATAACATTCTTTAGGTAACAACTAGGTCACGTCGTTTTTTTAACAATTACGATACCGTATGTGAAATGGAATCGGTAATTTCCGATACATTGGCATTAACTTGAGTTAATTATTAGTCCACTATAGGGTACGGATCTCTCCTCAAATGTTGACTTGAGGCTACGTCTGCTTAAGACAACGGTATAACATGGGGCCTATTTTTTATGCTCCCTCCAAAGCACTAAAAACTCTTAACATTTCAAATAGTAGCAAGCACTCTCTTATCAATGCCTTTATTGGCGCCAGCACTAAAATCGACATATGTTGTATGATTATGAGTGTTTCACACGTGTATACTTCGTTACGAAAAATACATCCTAGACGTAAGGTCAATGACTTCATAATTGGCTTTAAAATAGAGTACTAATGAAGCGATCCACAAAATATAAAATGCGTTATAAAAATTGTATTACCATACACATAACATCATTGACACCATTTAAATAAAATTGATCGTAAAGCTGGCAGCCACATCGCAGTTAATATCACAATATGGTAGAAAAAGCTTGTAAATTATATACTTACTACATATTAAATGTATACGGAGCTTAAAATAATCGCCGTTCATTTATTAAGTGTCTTTAAGGAGCTTTTGTTAATAATTTTTCATGGGAATCCGCTCTAAAGTGGCTTACCCACATTCCGTTTGCTTATAAATCTGTCAACGGGTGTGTGAGATTTATGTGGTAATTGAAACGTGTTTGACGTGGGTGCGACTACAGGCTTGCACGGACGCGACACGGGATTTGGGATACACAGGGATTGCGTTTGAACACTGTAACTTAAATATGTATATATCTCAGATTGTCAAAAATCCTGCAAAATTTCAGTAAACGACTAAGACAAAAACAATTAATATACTATAAACAATTACTGGTGATATATAAAAGTGATTCCCTTAGTAACCCTGAGTGAAGAGTAGGTCTCGGGTTCGTTCCCCAGAGCAGAAAGTTATTTGACAGACTCTTTTATACAATTTAGCATGATATTTTTAATTATTCCGAAGTTAACACCACGGTTTTCAAAGTATTCTCTTAGATATATATTTTTAAATATTCCATTAAAATTTAAATTGTGTAGACTGGATTCAAACCAGCTTGCAAATAAATATGTTATGCTTCAACTAACTGCGTTTAAGTAACATAATTTGTTTGAAATTGAATTGCAAGTCAGACAGTGGAGTATTTTTGGGTTGCCCACGTCAACGTCAGCAACGCGGCGACGTTGCGACGATTAGCGCCCGACCCGCGCCATCGGGTCGGGCAGTGTGTAAGACTTTAACGTGCTGACAAATTAGGCTAGTTAGCGGTTATAACCTCTTTATTTTATTTATGGACTCAACTGACTAGCTGACTGTCAACTTTTAATAGAAAAATGGTGTCAGATCTACAGACAAATACTACGTCTGTAACTGGACTGCCAGGTCGTCAACTTGGCGCATATCTAACATAGTATTTTTAGAACAGCCTAGAATATATTTAATTCTAATTTAATATTTCTTATGCCTTGAATTTACATTACAAACGATTTTAATTATTCTATTTAAGGTTTATATATTACAAGTAAGGATATCACACATGCGATTCTTTCTTTTTTGTCTAGCTTACACCACTGAAGCGATTTTGAGTAAATTTGACATAGACTAGAGCCTGAGAAAGTACTTTCGAGTTGAGCCTTTTTATCGCGAAAACTCTTTTTTCCAGCTTTGTTCAATCTATATTTTATTAATCAATAAATTGGGATAGAAGAGATTCCAAATCAAAGTTAAGTGATGTCTGTTATGTATTCTACTTATTTATTCTCCCTATGTATTTATATAGGCATCATTACCAAGCTTATCCGAGATCTTGGAGCTCCAACCAATAAAAACTGGCGCTGTTCGAGTGTACTCGGGGCACAGCGGGGTGTTAATGATATCGACGGTAGTTATGTCATTTTCTCCTGATACGTTTATTTATAAACATTTCTTAGTGTCACGTATTTAATGATTATTGAGTTGTGAGTTAGTATTCGTCGCGTATTGCAGTTAGATCGATAATTTTCAAATAATTTAATTATTGCCAGAAGTTTCTTATGCAGTGTGAACATTTAACTGAATATCATATTTATTATTGAAACCTTTAGCTGTTTTATGGCGAGTCTTCGGTCTTACGGCACTTGAGGGGCACACACCATACTTCCAAGCCGACATAATAGGCCGATATATACGTCTTCGACTGTGGTCGCCGTTGAATGCGGGTTGGTAGACTACACACACAGAGCGAGCAGGTATCTTCACGGCGGCTGGTAAAAACCAAGCAAATCACACACAGTGAGTGTGTGTGAGTTGTCCAAAGATTTTTGTATAAATAACTTTTGAAAATTTTAAATAATGCGTGTGCATTCGAATTTTAGTTCCCCTTCCGAAACCAACGTTGATACCGAATAAAGTTCTGCACAATCATGATTGATGATGACGACTACTGCATTTTATGATGATCAGCAGATTGTGACATATTTGTATTGTGGATATTTCCATTAGCTTTCACCATAATTATAATCCATCTCTGCTAAATTTCATTTAGATCCGTTCAGTATGTTCGTCGTGAAAGACTAACAAATATCCGTTGATCCATCCTAATTTTTTGCGTTTGTATTATTAGTAAGATTAAATCTCCAAGCAGCATATAGCGAAAAAGCAAGTTATTTTTATTGTGTGTGGAGCCCGCAACCCCCGTTATATGGCGGTCGGCCGCCGCGCCAGCGACCACAAACCACGACAAGGAAATGAATGTGTCGTCACTTTACGACGTCGTACATCACGTACTGCAACACTGCCAAATAAGATAATACATAGCGGGCTCCTCACTGGAGCTAGAGAAAAATGTAAAAACTTCAGGAATATATTAAGTTAAATAATTCAATATTTAATTTAAAATTTTCCTATGTATTTCTAAACTTAATAGCGGGTTTGTCAATTCTACTAAGTACCCATTTGGGCCAAAAGCTACAATGTGTGTGTCAATGAGGTCGTTAAGTGTCTTCAGACAATATATTGGATTGTGAAGTGTTCATTGTTATGGAACATTGGAAGTGTATACAACGTCATAGCTGAGGGAGTCTACGGCATACTCCACCACGTGGCTCCAATGCGGTTTGGTGGAGTGGTAAGTGGCTAACCCAGGTATCCGAAGTGTGCAGGCATCGACTTGGCTAAACGATTGCAACTTGATAATCATGACACAAGAACTCTTGCTTATCTTGGCTCATCACCTAAGATCGACGCACGCCACCGCGCTATGAACGTTTCTCATTAAAAAAGTGTAGTTACATTACTACCTAAACTTAGGTATTTTCATGTTATAGTTTCATTAATTCGTCTTCATTCAATCATTCATGTTAGTACCTACAGTTTTTTATGATAATTTAATTATTTCTAATTATTATGCGGAACCCTAAAGGAATCGCTGACTCGCACGTGCTTGCTAATCACGGCAAAGGCTGCAGATGCAGCATTTTCGTCAGTCACGCGGCCTCCTTAAATCCGCGGCGGACATGGCGTCGCTCTATCATTCTACTTCGATGTACATTCGCTATTTTAAATTAGTAGTAACTATAAGTAATTGTTGTAATTTTTATTTAAAATTAAATGAAGTTTAAACTACATATTTCGTTGTTTTTTCAAACCGCTGAACGCAGCTAACGTAATTTGCTCGATAACAAACCCATATTTTGGTATAAGGCGATGATACATTATATATATTTTTGCATATACATATTATACATATTTTGGGAGGTTAGGAAGCACGGTTTCAAAATATATCATGTAATTTTAGATGCGAAAACATAAATGGATATGAATAATGAAAGTTGTCTAATATAGTATTACGGGCACGCAATACTGTAATCAGATATTAGAGTATCGATAGAGGACCAGCTGGTGACCCCGACAGCTGAGTGAACGGGCCCAGATTACATATTGTTGTATTAGCGCGGTATTGGAAGTATTTTTCAGTTTATTTGAAGTAGTCATGGTTTTGCATAAAAAATATATTGAATTTATATATTTGTACTATTAGACTGGTGGCGTATAGAGAAGAAGAAACGATAAAAGAAACTCGTGAACTTCTCCTCATTCCAAATTATGGTTGATGAACTTATTTAATAGTGGAACTAATTGTGCTATTCGTAAAATTGTTAAATTACAACTAACGCATTTTTAATTATGGCTGAAAACGTTAAGAATGCATGGTCAAGTAGTGTCTTGGTTTTTTAAAAGATCTCTAAGCAGTTTTTCCCCTCTCATTGTGTATCTATTTAAAGTGGTGATAGCCTATTGGTTTATAATTCGGTCTCCTACTCGGGCGGTCCGGGTTCGAATTCCAGGGCACGCACATCCGACTTTTCGGAGTTATGTGCATTTTAAGCATTTAAATGTCACTCGCTATAACGTTGAACCTTCTCATTCAGAGAAGAGACCCGTGCTCAATAGTGGGCCATGATAGGTTGAGATGATGATGATGATGAATTGTGAATCAGTTTTTACAAATAATACCGAATATGGTGAAAACATCACAAGACATAATCTTCATTCAGTACACACACGGCTTAATCACTTTTCATCGAAAGTTAATTCAAGGACCCGGTCTACCAGTTGAAGTCGACCCATGTAAAGAGTCGGGTGTCACCCGAGCCGCAGCGCCGCCGCGCCGCGACCGGCGAGCGTGAAGCGTGAAAACGCCTGGCTGTAGTTACCTGCATTGTGCGCGTGTAAACTGCGGAACACGTTTAGTTTCCTCACTAGCTCTGCTGTCCGGGTACCTCATCATCTCAAACACCTTGTGGCCTTTCGATAGCTGGTTTTGTAATCCCGTCTTTGCGACCCTTTTGTATTAATTTCCTTATTCAACTAAGTTCTTTGGCACATATCGCTTTTAAGGCCACGTCGGACAAATTGCCTCTTTTTGCAACTAGAATAATAACTAAATTATAAGCATCAAGAACGTATAATGATTTTTCCCATTTAGTATCCTTTCGTCAACCCATCCATCAGTTTGGAAAAAAAAATTCGACGTTTGACAGTCCAAATTATGGAGAAGGAAGAGAAGAATGATCTAATTCCAATATCCCATAAAAGGTTAGAAAACACGTGACAATCACTGAAACACACTAGTGATTACTACGCATATTGTATTTATTCATATTCAAGTGTTAATAACGTATATTGTATTTATTCATATTCAAGTGATAATAACGTATACCGTATTTATTCATATTCAAGTAACTATAACAGTACAGAACTCTGGAGAGACACTCTGTTTGTGAACATAATGAAGCAGTTCTTGTGGGTATTATATCATACATTCCTGGTACTGCGGCGACTGCCACGCACAATAATTAGGCTGCTTCAGCTTCAAGTGCGTAAGTGCACTTTTCCGCACTTTGTACACCGCGATGTTACTTAATGAGCGTGTGTGATGTTTCCCTTTAGCATTTCTTTTGACAACTCATAATTATACTGAGTCAACTTACTAGTTACGTAACATATTTCTGTTTCATAATAGAGAGGCTATTCTATAATAGAAAACGATAAATTAATTTATGTTAGTATAGTTTAGTTTTGAAGGCGTGGAAAATGCTTGGGCTAGATTCACATAGAAAAAAGTTATTTATTTCTATGCATACTCATTTTTATACTTTTACCAGTATTACTGAATTACAATGATCAAACAGAAAACACAGTTCGGACGAACGGTTTGAATGTAAGTCGCTCCAACGGGAGGTCCTGCGTTCGAGGAGCGCGTGATATACAAAAATAAATTAATAATAAAACTGAGCGAGGTCACAGGAAACGAAATAAAAACAAATGTATTTAATATCCAAATAATAATCATTATGTACATTAGCACGGCGGCTTCTCCGCGGCCCCACTACTGGAATGCCTGATAATCGTCTAGAGGTTTTAAAACAGGTGCAATTACTAGGCAAATATATATCGCCAAAGGCTATCGGATTTTGCAGATATTGCAGGGCCGACGCACACCAGGCGGGTGACACGGAGCACATTTCTTTATTGTTAAAGTTGTTATGTCTATGTTTCGATACAGACATTTAATACATGAATAGATTCCATTATTGAGAATAAAATAGTATTATTGGATTATTGTCGTCTACCATCCCGTACTGGAGGAGAATGTGTACATTAGTGTAATGCCGGTCTGGGCATGTTATAGGAGGAGGCTCGTGCTCATTAGTGGGCTATTAACGTCTTTGTATTTTACCTATATAAATTTCACAAATAATAGTTATGGTATTTCGAGATACAGAATATCCAGTTAGACCCTAGCACTTTATTAATAGCGTTCCTGTAATTTCTGCATATTTATGCAGAAATTATTTTGCCTGTACTAAACATAAAGACGAGCTACTTTGCTACTTAACTGCTGCGTCATCTTTTACAGTAGCCGTGCAATTTAGTTTGTTAAAGAAAAGTGAGATTATTTCGTTGTACCGGAAATACTAACCTGTAATAACTAGTTGTACTAGCCTAAACAATTACCTATATATTTTTTAAATAATTTAAGCTACAAATCTAAGATTTTGTAGTAAAGACCTAAAAATTTGGGTTTGCGTGTGTTTGCTAACCTAATTTCGAAACATAATTATGTTTTTAATATTCTATGATAATTTGTAATATAACTATAACTGCTTGTGTCCTAAAAAAGTAGAGTAATAAAAAAATGTCACTGGATCTGTAGACATCCTTACAGTCATAATCAGCGGGACAGCTGAGGGCGAGTAGTGCGACGCCGCGCTGCAAGTACCCGAAACAAAAAGAGAACGAATGCAAATGGAGCGAGCAGCATTATTTGTGGAGGGACCGCGACCGCTCCTTCAGAGCGTTATCGCACCGTTTTGTATCTTTATACCGGTAATTGATTGGAATCGATTCCTTGATTGCACGCGATCTGATGTTCGCATGCACTGCTAAAGACATATTATCATTAGATGGATACTACTTGGGTGTCCCGTTTAATATGAAACGAAGTATAGAAAACTACTTTATTTGAATAACATAGTCACGCTTTGAGCACACATATCTTATCCAAGGTACCGTCTCTCACCTTCGGGTTAGCATCAGATCAGCTCATTGGAATACACTATTTCATTCCATTACGCATGTTTGTAAGTTATCTTTTAGACAATAACAATTACCAATTTAATATAAAGGTAGTCGGTGCGTTGTAAGAAGTCCCCGAGGATTAGATACAAATGACGACATAAAATATATCGCCTTGTAAAGCATGCGACATGTAAAGGTAATTTAATTTTATAATAAAAGGACACATTATGTTTACTGCAGTCCCACATTCACCTCAAAATAAAAGCAATTCGCATCTTGATTGCATGCGGGCAAAAACCTGATATGCTTTTTCGGATATAAATTTTTGGTGCTTTGTCATCACTACGCCAGAAAGAGACCAGCATATAGAATATCAAACTAGTATCCTTGAAAGAAAGAGACAGCAATATCACTGCTAATTTGCGTCGTAATTTATTTTTATCTGACATGAGATTTAAATCTTTTTTCTCTGTAATAAGATTGGTTTTTGCATGTTATGTTGTTTTACTAAATTCTGTCGTGTGGGACGTTATTACCGAGTTTAAATTATGAGGTTCATTTTTAATTTAAAAAGAATAGTAATGACTTTTATAATAAATGATATTCTTAAGATAAGTGCGCTTTGTCTTTAGTTGCGGCCGTACGATTGTTAGAGGTTTACCACGATGTCTTAGCGCAGTACTGTTCGTCGATACACACAGATTATATCTATTATTATTTCAATAACACTATGCTAAGGGAATGTGGTTAGGTTCTAGGCCCCAGACAAAACTATCCACACACCAAATGTATTAGATCGGTATTGCTTTACATTTTATATATTATTACCTAACTGTTACATTTGGTTCAATGTCCTGTTTCCATTGTTTAGTGTCTATAGAGAAATTCATTTCTAATTTATCGTAGTCAGATTATTCGTAGCGGTAAAGGGTTAATCTGGCCTTTTCATAATAAATTCAGTTTATCTGTGAACGTGTAATAACGGTCTTGCTCAGTAATAGTCCCGAATAGGCGCAACAGGAGAGGGTTATCGGGTTCTGGCTATTTAGGTGCCTGGCCTCTGCAGAAACTATATTTTATGGTAGCGCGCTTTAACTTACAGCTAATCAAATACAGTTGTACTCTTTGTCTTTATTAAAATAAAACTTGTCTTCCAACGACAACAATTTTTTTGGGCTACCTGACGTTTGTTGCATTATACTTGACTACCCTAGAAGAAGTGGAACTCTTTAGTTTCAATAAATATTATGCTCATATTTTCTCAACCGTGTGTTATCTGTATATTCGTGTGTATTTAGTATTATCGCATTTTAAGGCCAACTGTCCCACTGCTGGGCTCAACTCTCTCACAATATAAGTACAAGTCACAGTCCGCCACGCTGGCTCAGTGCGGATTG
>DWJZ01004958.1:0-14693 GCA_018249125.1 Asbolis capucinus
TGCAAATCTGATTACAAAACTTAATAAAGTTTTTATCCATTATGCGGAAGTACTAAAGTAAGTGCATGGAAAGATAACTATTTGAGTTACAGTAATTTACAATATATTAAGTTATAATACTAATCTAATTTTCGATTACGTATCTTGGCTCGAAAAAAATCAGGCGCTTTTAATTTTAAATTAACTCATTTATATTTGTAAACCGATTCAAATAAATTCAAATGAATTCAATTCAGTATACTAAACTGCATTATTTGTCATGTTGCTTTTCAGATAATCTTATTATTAAATAGATTTAGATCACGTAGATACCTACATTACCTACATTAGGTATTGTTTAAAAAATGTCTATTCCAGATTCTGCGGTTGTATAGAGGAAGTATTCTCTATTAGCGTGTTTGTGCATTTTGGCATGGGATCATACATCATATGTATGTGTTTGATTAGATTCACGATGGTAAGTGTACATTTTTTATATATCACCATGTGGTCCTATATGATTATAACTAAATTTAACAATTAAACATGCATGATTAACATTTAACTATTATGCGGTGGGCTTTAAAAAAAAATAAGATCAAAAACTAAGAATCGACATAAAAATTATCCTATCTTTAGCCGTATTGGGGCGGCTTAGAATACAAACCCCAGTCCTATGCTGATCTACCAGAGTGTCGTTAAAGGCATACAGAAGTCAGCTGGTCGGTGGTAGGGCTTCACGGAAGGATTAATATCTTTTTGTGAAGCCCGTCTGGCTGACTACCACCCTCTCGCTAGAATCAGCCGCCAAACGATTCGTCGTGTTCCGGCTGGGGTCTTGAGAGCCAGTTCTCCTCTTTTACTCCCCATCCTTCATCCATTTTCCTCCCCATTCTTCTTCTATCTCCCGTCCTGAAGTGGTATGTTGTTGATGTATCTGGGGTCAGTTGCTGTCGTTATTGATCTCAATTGCTTTAACAATGTACCGCTCCCCTTATTTCTTTCTCTTCCCCGCGTATGAGGTTCTGTTACATCCTTTCAGGCAGGCAATGCGTTAGTAACACCTCAGTCTGATGTTATTAACCATTCATCCATGGGCGGTGGTAATGACTTACCATCACGTGACCCATCTACTCTTGCCTGCTTAAAAAATGAGAAAAAATTACGTACGAGTAGTACTTACAAGGCCTTTCCTGTGTGTGAAATCTAGGCTCAGTAGCCCATTAAAGGATTGAGTAAAATCTGATAAAATTGTCCATACTGAACTTTAATTTTTCATTATTGATATATTGCAGCCCGCGCCGGTGGAATATTTTATTTTTCTTTCTGCGTACACATGTGCAATGTTGATTCAAATTTTTATACCATGCTGGTTCGGTACTCAACTTATGGAGAAGGTAATCTTTCTTAATAATATCTCCTTATTTTGAGCGAATGTATGTGTAATTCCGTTCTTTGTATGTTATGTGGTGTTAGGAATTAGGAGCCTTATCTCCATCTCTTACCGCTCTATTAACATGCTTACTTGCTTCAATAAAACACCATGCCTTATTATCTTCTCACTATTGACTACAAATTTCTTTCATTGCTTCGCTTTCTGTACGGTGATGGTAATCTATAACCATTAGGTGACGTATCTGCTGGTCTGCATGTTAATTAAGAATATTACATTCGTAAAAATGTCATATCTTATTTACAAGTAACAATTTATCACTTCGCTGAAGGAAAACTTCGGTGAAGGAAAACACCATGAAACCCGCACTCCTTATAGTTCCCCATAAACTTCTAGAAATTGTGGGTAGTACACCATTTCCCACTTTGCCTAGATCTCTCACAAAGTAAGAGGTAGACCCAAACCCTCTAGTGTGACAGTTATGGGATGCAACCCTAATTTCTGATGCCTCCACGTTTGAAACTTCCAGAGTGTTCAGTTGGGACATGCTATTTACAACTGTGACTGGACTCCAAGATCCAAACGATTCAAAAGCAGTATGACATTGTTCTTTGAGCGCACGAGAAGACCATTGGCCATCACCGGGTGGAAGATGATCGGATTGTCACTCACCACTTTTGTTTCTGTAATTATCTATTTTTTAATCTGTTATGAAGCGTTCATAGACCAAATTGTGTATATTGTAAGCGATGGAAGAAGTTCAACAATTGTGGACATGGTCAGTAGGAGGATATGTGACCGTCAATTATTAAAATTTCTCCGACCGCTTCCGTTCTGAGGGAAGATAAAGCTGTCGGTTCCAGTTGTTATCGTTAGATAGCAATCGTCAAGCCATATAGAAAGCCTTCATGCGGGTCAATAACTTCCGACACTTTGCTTGGCTAACTCTCAACCAATCCGCATTGGAGTTGCTTAGTGGAATATGCTCTAGGATTCCTCAGTACGGAGAGACCCGTGCTCTGTAGTAGGCCATCAAAGGGTTGAAGACAATAGGTTACTTTCAAATACAGAGCTTTATCGGCATATGCCTTCATAGAAAATATGTAAACCAATGAATTATGTACATATATTTTTACTTTTCAGATCATGAAGTCGGCATATTCGTTCTTTACTGTGCTTCGACAGATGCAATCAAGATAAAAATCGTTATGACTCTCAAAATAAATCCCACTGTAGTAATAGAAAATTTTGTAATCAAATAAATATGCAAATGACATCTGAACGTTAGTCTCTCGAACGGAAGGTCTTGGATTTCAATTCTGCGGCGCGCCAAAGTTATGTGCATATCAGAAGTTGATCACTTGCTGCTGAAGGAAAATATCGTGAGGAAACCTGCACTCCTGAGAGTTTTCCATAAGGTTCTCGAAGATGTGTGAATTCCACAAATCTGCGCTTGGCCAGCGTGTTGGACTGTACCTCTCACTTTGTGGGAAGAGACCCGAGCCTAGTAGGAGTTAAGGGTTAATGATGCAAATATATTTTTTTGTAACATTATAAGCTTCTTTTTTTTCAAAAAAATATACAAATATAATGATTTGCTTGGAAATACAATTTCCAGAATTTCCACTGAATTTTCAGAACCAAGTCGGAGGCAGTTACTAGTGATTTTTTTTATAAGAAATTGTATTTAATGACAAGGCTCTTATACATTAAATTTACAATTGACGTACTTACTTACAAAATTAACTATCAATTACAAAACATATTAAAATGTTGTTAAACCTTAACTGCTATCGGGGATAAAAATTACCCCAGCGACACACATTTCTCATTATAACTTTGAAATTTGAACACTTTTATTCTTGCGCGTTTTAACATAATCTCATTACGAGTACGTCACATTGTAAGAATGGATATATTTATGTTCTTCTTTCACGTAAAAAATACTGAAAGCATCTGTATGTAATGGGTACAGACGTGGATTATAGTCTGGAATAACACATAGGCTACTTATTATCAACATCTGACGCGGGAATGTGGAAACTAGTTAAAAAAAATTCCTTTGAAAATCAACACGACTGTCGTGACTTTTTTAATTTCTAGAACACACTAATCACCTGACAGAAACATACCTGAGAAGTTGAAAATTTAATCTGCAAACATATCTTAAATATCTTCCCAAACTAAGTTTTATAGAGTTTTTCCCACAACTGATTCACCATGGTACAGTTTTTATGGGGAGCAGCAGGACCTATTTTCACAAGAACAAATATTTATTTTTTATCGAGTATATAGTTTTTATGCTTATATCTTCAATAATAATCTTCCACTTAAATTTTCATCCCCTATTTCAATTCTTTCAAATCTTTTATTGCGATAAAAAGTATCCTACACTCTTTTTGAAGTCCACTTAGATAAGTATAAATTTTCATCAAAATCGTATCAATAGTTTAGAAGTGAAAGCACGAACAGACAGTTTTAGATTCTTTTTATGATATTAATCCTTACAAATATAATTTAGTTATTTTTAAGTGTAAAATTTTCCTGCAGCATAAGCAAACAATCTTATTATGACTACCCAAAGCTATGTACTAAATAAGGAAGAGTTTGGTGTATGAATAATTGTGTTCAGGTTAGATAATTTTACGCTCCATGTAACATGAATAGGGTTGCCAGCTGTACTGTGAAAAAAAGTACATTTTTCAGCTATAATCCATTTTTCTCATCAATACAAATTTTATAACCTATAAAATGGATGACAATATCACAGTTTTGTTATAAAACCAAATCATTACATATTTAACACATTCATATCTTGGACGGGAACTACTTTTCAGCATCGTAATTCATGAGTTTAGTTAAAATAATGTAAACCTCAACAACAAGTGTTGGTTTCACACAAAAATTGTTTACAAGAGTTGTATGGATAGGAAAAATAGACTATACGTAACATTTTCACTATAAAACAATAATAAAGAGTACAAAATACTATTTTCAGCCAGGGAAACAACATAAGCATTAAGTCCACCTTTGTATCTGTACAGTTTTTGGATAGTGCATCAAGTTTTAAATATATAAGCTTAAAATATATAAATTGTGAGGGAAGCTCTACAAAATTTTAAAACATAAAAAAGAACGACAATATCAACAAATTTCCAAAATACCTTAATTTCCTTCTTATGCTTTTTAGTTTTTGTTTAAAAATGTAGCAACCCTAACTGTGACGCAGTATTAACTGCTCAGCTTGTGGTCTATACAAGGAATTTCAATTGTATACTCAACTTTATAAATAGTTAATAATTGTTACACAATTGGAAACATTGAGTGGGAAACCAAATCTAAAACATCTAGTCCGTATCTCACTTATAGTGGTGCTATGAAATACACAGAGTAATATTTCAATCTAGTTAGGAAACAATAGAAATTCTGTGTTATTAATATAGAATTCAGAAATGTATCTATCTAATCTCAGAAGAATCTAAATATAAAATGGCTCAAACCAATGCGCTTAAGAAATAATACTTCAAGTTTGCTTAAAAGTTACAGGGTCTCATATTCCCTGTACTGCCATAATGATGGTTTTATGACCTGATATAAAGCAATTTATATCTCACGAATGGAAAGAGTAGATAGTTGTGCTTATAAGAATTAGTTAACTGTGTGGCAAACAGTTCCGACTCCAATCCCAGTTCAAAATCCAAGGTCTATGTTTTTGTTGATATGGGCTAATTGCACTGTATTTTGTTTAAATCAGTAGTAGATATTTTCACATATATCTCAAATTAAAAAAAATATGTACCAGAAATTACTCATAAACAAGGTTATGTTTTTAATTTTTATTAAATCAATTTTATAAAGTATCTTTTATCTGTATTTAAACATACTGCTGTTTTAAAAAAATTATTATTTCCTTCGTAACCATAATGACAAATGCCATGTTTAGTTTTGCTCAATTGTGTATGGAAAAAAAATCCAGATTGAATTTAATAAGTATAGACATAATTTTTTTTGTTTAACAACATTAACCTTATATCATCTATGATAATACTTTAGCCAAAAAACACAAACACGGCAAACAGCATTTTTGTTGATTAAAATAATTAACATATTCTAATATAGTTTTTTAAGATTTCTATGTGTTTAATAATAAAAAAAATTAATAATATTTCCATATTATAATATAAGGTGTTTTGAAACACAATCTAAAATATATACAACTAGTCAATTGAATTTTTGTCTGTAAGTATTGTTAACTTTCTTATATCGTCAATTGGAGTAGATAAAATATTGATAACAAGCTTCTTCCATCATTCCACACTTGGCCAGCGTAGTGGACTATGGGCTATACCCCTCACAATGTGATTGTAGACTCAAGCCCAGTATGAGTTGGGTTGAAATGATGAATAAACTCCATAAGCTAGCTTATACCCTAGTGAAAACTGAGACAAAACAAAGTATACCTTGCTTTTCACAATATAAGGAACATTTCATAAAATATATTGTTAGCTGTGATTTTAAATGCAAAGGACACAAAATAAAATTCTCTGCCAGTTAATGCTGATAGCAAGAAAGGGACAATAATGACTATATAAAATAATACCCATGTCGCAAAAAAAAATACTATAATGTTTGAATCCAAAATTGTAAAATGTAATTTCCCAATAAACAATTTTTTTGCATTGTGCCCTTTTATTTCTAAGGGTACAATGAGACTGTGAGAGAGCAAACACTATAGAATTCCATTGATTGGCCATATAGCGAGAGGTAGCAATGACTGCAAGAGAAGCAATGAACAAATATTTTATTTGTGATTTATTATACAAATTTTGAGTAGTTCTAGTTTAAAAGTTAGTTTTTTGTCACAGAGCTATGTATCAGCATTTATTCATCTAAGTACATAATCCAATGCATATAAATATAATTGTAATTCATTTTCTATGCCAAGAAACAATATGGTTACAACTAATGCACATTGTTTAAGAATGATTGCGAAATCAGAAGCCTACTTGTAGAAAGTGCCTATCTTAATTCAAAAAGTCATTCTAATAATTTTGAATTTCCTACGATTAGGAATGAAATATATTTGTAATTCTAGCATCATGTCTAAGAATTTTATCCACAACCGGGATATGGAAATGGAATAAAGTTAGAATTTATAACCAATTTACGATATTATTCCAATTGTACATTATTTACCACTAGAAATTTAGTTAAAAAATACTTTTAAAATTCAATGTAAAGTACTGATACGAAAACAATCTAGTAACGATTACGTTTTCAAGGAAAGGTAACAAGGAATTGGCTTCAAAGTGAAAATTGGGTTAAAAAAATTTCATATGGAAATGACTGCATTGCAGGCTTTTAAGACAGAATTTGTAAAGAAAACACATCGAGATTGCATAAACGTAAGTAGAAATGAATAGGTTGAAGTAGTTTTCACATACTTTATACGTTTAAAAAGAGAAAATAACTTTGCATACTTATGACTTTACAAAGCCAAGGTGTTGGAAACCAAAAATGGCGGAGCAAACCATGACATTAGTTCTGTGCTCTACTTTGATTTACTGAACTGTACCTGAGGTGCTGATGCATCTTCTGCTATCCATTCAGTCTCCATTTTTACTATTTCACTAAACACATTAATATTTGTCCACACTAAACGCCACTAATAACTAATTTACGTTCACTAAATATTCATCTTAGCATGACGTCAAGCACTTGTGTTTTCTTTCAGAAACAAGAAAAGAAAATAGGCATAGGAAACGTGTTCTTCAGCCAACACTGATATATTAATACTACAGACTAATCAGATTAGAAGCTGTAAACCACAGACAAAATCAAATTAATGAAGTCGCCTGAGTTGGAATGGAGTTTTGCCAACGTTCTCAGCGAGAGCTCTCGCGAAGTCTTAATTACATCGTACTGATATTTTAACTATATCGGTTTCATATTAATTTACTAACGGATGTTATTGTAAATGACATTTACTACCAAAGAGCCTTAGCAGCATCAGTGGTATAGCTGAGGAAAATCTCGTTTGTATTTTTTGTGGTAAGCGCCAAAGAGTGCCTACTTATAAGTATCCACCCAGGGGTCCCTTAAAAATGTCAAACGTGTAAATGCAACATTATAATAATTTGTAAAAAATTGGCAACTGACATTGACAACTTAGTCAACATATATTCATTGAAATGTCATAACTTAGCAAAAAATAATTCATCGAATTTGTGTTTTAATGGATAAAAATGTAATAGACGCACAATAATATTTAATTTAAAATAATTTAAAACTCTATTAGCAAAAATGCAATTTTCTTTTCTAAAGAGAACGTTTTGGTGGAACTGGTGAAAGAAAATTACACTGTGTTGAATTACTGTAACTGTGCATACATTTTTCATCGCTTTGTTACTTAAATTACAGCGTAAAAATGTATTGTGTACCACTTAAAAAAATGTTACCGTCATCGTCAAATTACAATATTAAAATTCAATGTAAATTGTAAAGTAACTTGGATTTCATTCAAGGTCTGTATTTGTTGAAGTAATTTACATGTTTTGCATATGGTATCCTTTTTATATTCACAGCTAAAGAATACATATAACGTTTTATTTGTAGTACACAAGTCTATGTCAGGAAACAGGTGAAAGTGAGGGAAAGGGTGAAGGAGTTTAACATTTTTGTTTACATAGAATAAGTTAATGCTTGACATCAATCCCACGTACTAAGAGAATGGACGGATTATACTAGTCTTTTGTTTATATAACTCTGTTATTAACTTTATATACCTCACATAAGTGAGTTGTCTTGAGATATTTATTATTATTATTTATCTGTCAGTACCATCAACTTACCCTATATTTAAAATAGCTGAACACTTCGTTTTTCAGAAACCATCCTGAGTTCATGATCAAATTCTAAGCTTTTACTCACTTGAATCTGTATAACAGAAAGGTGAATTCCGCTTGACTGAGAGATATGACAATGATATGAAAAAATTGTACATATGTCGTATATTATGTGGGAGTGAAATGGATAGACCTCATTCTCACATCATTTCATAGACGTCATTTCACATGGAACATGCATATCCCTCGTAATACCATTTAAGTTCTTAGTTCCATGACATCGAGACTTGTTTTAATATGTTTCAGTGCAAATCATGCTCTCTGAAGATGGAGTGGAGAATAGACATGGACCTCCAGGAGTCAATTCCAGGTCACTCAGTGTCGCCCACTCTGCTGCCGATCTTGAGGTAAGGCTTTTATTATTGTTATTTTATTATTATGCATATATTATATTTATGATTGTGCTTTTTATTTTAATAGTTAGTAAAAAAGCACAATGGTAAGTAACTGAATTCAAAAGATTTGAGACCGGTCAGAGTGGTGCAAATTAGAAGAAGTCTATGTTCAACAGTGGATGTGTAAAGGCTGATGGATGGATAAAGTAACTGATAACCATCACCCATGCAAGTCAAGGTTATCCCAAGGGATAAAATGTCTGACAAGAAAAAAAATTAAAAGCATATGCACCTATTAAGTGCACAATTATTTGGGTTCCTTGTCCCATGGCATAGCAACAAATAACATCCAGAACCAGAGAACATATATCTGTCTTCTTAATCCTGTTGGGATAGGTTCCTTGACCTCTCACTTCATAAAGAAAGCAATTATCTATTCCTAAGGGCGATTTAATGCCCCTCAAACCCAAAGTGTGAACACTGTATTAGTTGCTTAGATGCTACAGAAGCAAGGGCAATTTCGAATTTGACTTAATGCAAGAATTAATCGTGTGGGTTTCAAAACAATAACATCAAAATCTTAAACTTAACTTGTATGCATACACAAGATTCTACCATCGAGCCACTGACTTCTGTTGTCTATTATGCCACTCGTCAGTGCTATCATTATATTTCAACATTCTTTGTATCTCACATTGACGAATGATTTGTCCGGTTATGTGAGGTGTCATGGGTGAGGCCCAGCTGTACATGGTCGGGATTTACCTGTATATTAAAGAAAACTTAGGTAGCATGATTCGTTTCTATCCCTTCATCATATCATATGTGTTGTTGCCATACATCCTTTGAGGTACCAAATCGTCAGTTGGTAAATATTATAATTCTCAGTGTGTCATATCATGCCAGGTTCTCCGCGAAATTGAAAATGTATACTTCTCGCCCCCGTCGGAGATTGATGCGGCGCGGTACGCCTTGGAGCATGCCCCTGTACCCGCACATTGCGACGCCATTGAACGCATGTTTACAAAACTAAAGCGGCAGCAACAGGTAACGTTTCTGAAACTAAAATAGTATTGAACATAATTTATAAGCCGCATTTTAATGTTGAACTTTAACTGATCTCGATATCCTCCTACATTCAATTAAGCAACTAGTGTAGGTTGTCTAACACCGTGTTAAAACTATGAAGTTTTCAATATTTCCGATGATAAATAGATCATTGTTGATTCAAAAATCCTCCAATTTACAGTTTTTATCGTAACATTTTGAGAGTACGGAGCTTCGTAATCTTTCCAGTATTACCTTATATTAATGAGGAAGATGAAAGTTGATTAAGTTGTAGAATTATCGCTAAACGTAACTACACCTTTTTACATTTAAACAAAACTTTTCACTCCAATTCTTTGTTACAGGTAGTGTCAGGTAAGGCTCTTCATCTTATATCTCAACAGCGCGACAATTGTGATCGGGAGTTCGCCGAAATACAGAACATTCGTGAACAGCTGGCGACTACACTAGAAACGTGTAGGAAAGCCAGAGAAAACCTACGCACTGCCTCAAATCATCTTACCATATCTACTTTCGTAATCCTCGCTAACGTTAGAAAGAGACAGATAATAAAATCAGTTCTCAAATCGCTAGAGTTGCTACGAAGTTTGAGAAGTGTGGAAAAAGATGTCGCAGAATTAATAAGCAGAAAAGAGTATTATGAAGCAATTGAACTAATACTTAAAAGCAGAAAAGCGGCAGCGAATCACAAGGAATACACTTGCATAGCAGATCTTGCTGCGCGGCTTCAAGATACGCTAGATATGACTGAAGAAAAACTTGACTCAGTTCTATCAAGTATTTGCTACAATTTCGATGAGAACATTTTCATGAAATTAAAAAAAGCTTACGACCTTTTAGGGAAAACTCAGGCAGCGATGGAACAATTGCATATGCATTACTCTTCAGCAGTAAACGAATCGGCTCTTGAAGCAATCAAACCATATGCAGGGGAAGTGTCAATAGAAATAAAGTTTCAGGAAATGTGTCACTCCGTTCCTACGAATAAAGCGCATGTATGTCTATTGAACTTGTGTGAAAATCTATTCCAAGTGATGCGTAGTTATTATCTTTTAGTAAATTGGCACTCCAAACATGATAAAGAAGAAAGTTCCACGTCTAGTAACGCATCCGATATAGAGAAAAATGTGAGTAGAGAATACATCAGGCAGAAACTAAAAGCAGGATTAGTAAGGATCTGGCATGATGTTCAAGCAAAAGTGTCGACGTTTCTAAAAAGTTCGGGATTGGAAGAGTATCCTTTCGAAAAATTCATCCAAATGTTGGGAATATTAAGGAAATTAACGCAAGTAGCTGAAGTATTTTGTGGTGATACATCGGATTTGCTCCAAGATTTCATAAAGACTCAAAGTGTTACGTATATCAAAAACTATCATAGAGGAAGGATGGAAGAACTCAAACTATTCCTTGAGAACGAAGGCTGGGAACAATGTCCAGTCAAATCAACATTTAATGCTCTCAATTTGCAAGAATTTAAACAATTTAAGAAGTATTTGAATCCGCTTAAAGATACGACACTATCGGTAAAATCTGGGGCTCAATCTGATACAACTTCTTCGGTGCATTCGCAGGAGGATAGTGTGTATATCTCAAAATACTTTAATCAAAAAACATCAAGGACGCCCTTTGAAATTTTCCGGAATGAAAATATTACTAATGATGATATATTTGGAATAGAACCTGAATCAGAAGCAAGCGAAGATTCAGAAGACGAACCAGATGAACTGAAAAGGGATTATGTGGAAGAAACAGATAGACATGAATATGAGACGACAAATGATAAAGTACCACTGAGTCCTTCCAAAGTTAAAGACAGTGTTATTGTGACTAATACTACACTTTCGGTGCTAAGAAATTGTGGGCAATATCTGCAAATCAGCCGATACTTACCTCAGATTTCGTTAGAAGTTGTCATGCTAATGAATCAACTTTTTGACTACTATTTTTACGCAGTGCACTTGTTTTTCACTTCAGACTTAGAGGTAGCGTCATCGACTTTGTATACTTCAAGACTAAATATAATTTTGAAGAGAATTTCTAATAATATAAATACTTCTGCAGACGATACAGCAAAGGCGTTTGAATGTCCAACAGTGCCGCAACATTTGGACATGAACTCTGAAGCCAATCTTCATGGTTTGAGCGAAAGAATAGTGGCTGTAGAATCCGTTATATTCCTGGCAAAACAATTTGAGCTTCTGCAGCCGTATTTAGAATCTATAGTCGCGCCTCATCAGAAAATGATCTTAGAACATTTTAAGGATAACACGCTTGCTGTGGTTATGGACTTGAGAATGCCGGTGTATATGTGTCCAGCTTCGAAAGCGGTGGACGCTCGATCTGCATTAATAGCAATGTCTCAAGTGCGTTGGGATGTTAAAAACGTCGCGGTGGAACACAGTCCTTACGTAGATATGATAGTTCGAAAAATTCAAGTGTTCGCTTTACGTTTGGACAACATTTCTACTAGAGTGACCTTGAATATCGAAGTCTTGAAATCGGTTTGGGCAATGGTATCGAAATTCATTGTACATCTTCTAGTCGAAGGGTTTTCGAACGCGACAAAGTGTTCTAACGGTGGTAGAGGGCTGATGCAGCTGGATTATCGTCAGCTTTTCGTAAAACTCGAGAAGATTTCTGGGTTAAAGCCGATACCTTATCAGGACTATGTGGATAGGTATGTCAAGGCTTACTATCTTCCCAGAAATGAGTTAGAAGAATTTGTGAGAGACAGAACTGAGTATTCAAATAAGCATCTGTTAGCGTTAGTAAGTTGTGCATGTGAGAATAAGAAGGACAGACAAGCTCTTACAGTTATTATTGAAGGAAGAGATCTTTCGAGTTAGAAGTAGTCACAAAACAGGGTTCATCTCAAAGATAGGAATTCCCAACATGAAATACATGACGAATTTCAATAACAAGGTTTATTAAAAGTATTTAAACCACAAGCTTTAATTATAGATCCATAATACACAGAAACGCAAGATTTCATAACTGTCTTGTTAACCGTTTAGGAGTTCTGGCTGGAGCCAATACTGTACGTAGTATCAGGTCATGCTTGTAATAAAAATGAATTGTTATCAGGATGAAAACTATGCAAAATTTCCGTTCCGTAGAGTAAGAGGAAGTTAGTAAATTAAGCATGCAAGATTTGACTCGTAACAAACACACGAATATATAAACAGACACTGCAAGTTAAATAAAAGCTTGTAAAAATATTGTCTACACGCGTTGATACGTAATATTGGTTTCTGTATTCTGTGTTTGAAAAGCGTTGTTTCACATTTGGGTACTAGTAAAAATTTTTAACATTCATTTAATCTTTGTTGTTTATAGCGATAAAAATATACTTTCATGCCGTAAAGGTATATTTGATAAAGTACAAATATAGAATATATACATATACTGAAAATTAGAAAGGACGGTTGATACACGTGGCGTTTGTACCTTAATCTCTAAGATTACTAAATTAGTTCAATGCTTTTTATTCAATACGGTAAGGGCAAAAGAAAAATGTAATTTCGGCACGTATTCGTAATTCGATAAAAAAGGTATTATTGAAGGCTTGTCATATTGTCGATAATGACGTAATACAAAATTCAAGATGGCGACTTAGATGTCAGATTTCGCTATTGTTCTAAGAGAGTATAATTTATTGTCCTTTATGACGTCACACCAAATTTAATATGGCGACTAATAAATCAAATTCTCTATTTTAATAAAACGTAATTTAATATGACCTAAGTTTGTTTCTAATTGAAATGCTGCGTAGTCATATTTTTTTAACTTAAATCTCATTATTACATAATAAATATATAGTAACGGACACGAATCGTGAGCACAAATCACCTAGGAGAAGTATGTATTTTCGGCCAATCGTGTAGCAATCCCACGATGAACATCACTCGACGAACCAATTGCGGCGGTAGGAGCAAAGTCTATCTGATTAAAGAGAGTACTTATGTCTTTTGGTATATATAATATGCATATTTCAGCAGCTTACGTTGTAAATATGACTCATATTTTCATAGGGTGACTAATATATTTTTTTAATAGTAATGAATTCCTAGGTAAATTTATCACTTAGCAATTATAAACAGCCTATATAAAAGTATACCACACACGGTAGCATATATTATTTTACTAGAAACAGGCTATGTAATCGTTGAAATACATTTTGAACTACTAGTAAAATATATGTTATATTGGGTATAACTGATAAATAAAGAAAGTGTAAATTTCCACGCTTGAAATAATTCAATTATGAATGTTATTAATTGAATGTCACTTTGTAAAATTATAGATTACAATACAAGGATAACGAATTATATCTAAGTTAAAAATAGCTATGTGATTAACCATGTTTTGATAAATAAATATTGCAGCAAAATGTTTTATTTTGTATATGTATAACTAAGCCCAATGTAAAAACATTGTACAATAAGAAAGGAACGCGATCTGCTCGGTGTATAATTAATAGCCATCTGGTGTCACTTTTAATAACTAAATAGTACGTAGTATCACCTATTTTCTATATATACATACATATATGCTATATATGAAATTGCTTTTCCACGGTAGTTTCAACATTATTATTAAGGCGGTGGAATTTGTTTTCTTTTAGAATCTTTCGCCATCATACGGCCTTTCTTTCCCATAGTAAGTAGGTAGTTCATGCGTCACTACTGTAGGTAGATTTGTTTTAGGTCAATGATATGTTTATACAATATAACACGTTTCATGTCGCAAATTCTACTATCAAATTTATTTAAAATGTGGAAGAGTCGGTGCGCAACAAAATAATGCACCGTGATTAGTTGATTCAAAATTGCGCCATACCATAAATCAATTATTGAGTGATATAAGGTCGATTGGTCTAATGTTTTGCCAGACACAGTCGGTTATGTATTCCATGTTGCAACATTTTGCTTCACACATACTAACAGTAAACACCTTAAATATTTTTAATTATGTTACATGTATGTACTTTACTATGTAAACTATATATATATA